>SKCR01024881.1:0-173478 GCA_019454045.1 Zanthoxylum bungeanum | reverse complement strand
TAACTAAATATTATTTGGCCATCGCAATAAACACAATAAAACAGGCGAAAAAAGGTTTGACGATAAAATTATAGAAAAATCTTAGCATCAAATAATTAACTTGTTAAAATATTTCGTTTACCAAATAAAATCTCCAACTTTTGACTAATATTAACATGTATGTATAGTTTGGTATAAAGTTTGATAAGTTTATAATCTAACTTATACTCTCAGTACAATATTTATAAGTGAACTTATACTTTCAATCAATATTTTATACCAAACGGTACAGTAAGCTCCGTTAAATTTATAGGAAACAATTTGGTAATTATATTAGGACGAAATTTGGATTGAAAAAAACACTAATTTCCCGTGGTTTAATTAAGAGCTAGCTCGTGGAATAGATCAATAGTAGCTTCCACTAGCCAATATAGTTTGGTCAACAAACCTAAAATTATCACGAACAATTTGAAATGCCCCAATTGGACACTTTATGAAGAAATATTATGAGTCAATTGATATCATAAATATTATTTAATTATTAATTATTATTTTTGAAATCGTTGGAAATCCAACCGCCAAACCACTCATTCCGAGCTTAAGCGGAGCATGTAAAACTTCCGTCTGTCTCAGTCTCTTACAAAAAACATACTTCATGGATTTGAACTCATGACCTCAAGGTAAAATCTTGAGCCATACAACATCAATACACACCATTTGAGAACATTTAATTACTAATTTGAAAAGTCATATCATCAAAATTGGTTCCAAAAAAAAACATCAATTGATATTTTTCAAATTGGATTTTACTTCTCTCTTCAATATTGAAGAGTGACTTATATCTCTTCAAATATTATTATATAATATTATTATATCTCTTTATTTTATTATAGTGGTAGTGGTTGAATTTACTAATAACTATTTATATATTAAAATAATATAAAATAAAGTAAATATCATTTAATTTGATTTTAATAATATAAATTTATTTACATTATATCTCTTCTATTAATATAATATAATTTTGTATACACGTCATCATTACTTATAATTATTTATATATAAAAATCATATAACTAAAATGGGTCTATTCAATTTGATTAAAAAATGTAACATTAATTTTATTTGAAGAATCATTTGGAAAATAATTTATTTTTCCACTTTTCAATTTGTTAAATTAAATAGGTCATCAGATAGATATCTGAAGAGTAAAATTAGAAGACTTATATCAAAAATTTAAGTTGAAATAACCACGTCTTGTTTAATATCTATATTAATAAGGCATTTAACACTTACAAAATTAATGAGAAAGAAGTTCAAGATTAATTACCAAGTCAAAACAAATTTCACCCAAAAATTACAAGCAAACCTAAGGAGAGTTGGGTGTTCAATCACATACACATATTCGTAGTGGCAAAGTACCAAAGATAATTTATTTTGAATTCTATGAAAGAAAGAAATATCTGGCCTAAAACATTTATAAAGAAAAAATCAGCCAAAGGTTTTGTCATCTCAATACAGATCAGGATAAAAATTAAATTAAAAAGCTTACGCGGTATCATCTCATAAACTATGAAATGACACTCTCATTCTCATAAATGTAACAACAGATACCAGTTTCTATTATAATCAATGTTTGAACTAGTTTGCGAACAAAATTTTGAAGAGATCGGTTTATGTTTACACCAACCAGAAATATCAGACTGTGTCATGATTCATCTTCATCAGCTTCAGCAGCAGCTATCTGAGAGTCCAATGTGTCAATTAACTGCCTGCTTACGAAATTAGCAACGGATATCATGTCAAGAATGACACTTGGATCTAGGCCTAGACCTCCTCGTTTGATCATCCCACAAATGTGCCCTTGTCTATTGATGGAAATAGAAATTGCTGAGCTCATTTGGGATTCCTCTTCCGAAGTAGCGTCTACAATATAGTGCTTTCCCACCTTTAAAAGAGAAGGGGAAATGTTAATGACAGAGATAACGTAGATTTACAAATTATGAAATATTAGAGGAAATGGCACCTTTGTTAATGTAATAATGACGGGAACTCCAGATGTGTCAAACTGCAGAAATTCTTCATCACTTATATCCACCTCTGGTTGCTCATCACTTGCCGCCTCGGCTGCAACATGGACACTTGGGATGCCTGTATTGCTCAAAGCAGCCTTTGCAATGAAATAGAGAATTGATAAATTAGTTTTAAGTTTTAACATCACAGAAATTACCATATGCATGCTATACGAAAAGTATGTCTAAATGATTTGTCTAAAACATTAGTGATCAAACATCTGCCGACTGCTGTCATTGTGGCAAAGATGTGAGTATACATGCATGAAATTGTTAAAAGTCTGTACCCTGTAGTTAACATAAAAGTGATGAAAACTCAGGCTCAGGCACAAGCTCGACAGCAATGGCGGAACTGGGATTTTGGTTCAACAAGGGCCAGAATGAACACACTACAAACTTGAGGAGGCTAGAATCTACAATATATAAACCAAGGAGGCCGAAACATAAAAATGTCAAAGAAATGGGCTAAATTTCAATTAGCACCCTTGTCTTCCCTATATTTTTCATTTCCAACAGGGGGAACATAGGTCCACCCCTGCTCAGCAGGCTTATCAACTGTGCAGAAGGATTCAAAAATTCAAGGAGAAGCAGTTCAAAAAACAGAGGACATACTCAATGTTTGACCAATCGGAGGCTTAAAACGGGCACATAATTAGAGCCATTAGACCAAAAAAATCATCAGATTTGAAAATATCCATGGCACCCGATTTTGGTATTTGCATCTACAAGAGGATAAAAAAAGCCAGGTATGACAGCAAAAGTACCTTAATGGCAGCACCTAAAGCATCTAGAAGATTTCCATCAGAACTAATAACTAGGCCATCAATATAAAGATCCCAACAAACTTTTCCTTCCACAACTACTAGAGACGACAGATCAATTCCAGCTCCTGAAAATTTTTGGACAAATCCATAATCAATTGAAATAGCAAGACCAAAAGTAACAACAATTTCAATACCAAGAAGCGAACATATCAAAATGATAAAAAAATTAGGTCAAGCGTTTCAATTAAAAGAAAGCATTCACTAGCCAAAACCTGCTCCGCTTTTACCACCCAAGAGACAACGCTGAAGAGCTCCTGAGAGTTCTGCAGACAGATCTTCACCCCCTCTACCCTGTGTACAATGTACATAGAATTAACTTACAGAAATAACAACATTACAAAGGTATTGAGAAAACATAGAAATACATCACAACATTGAAAGGAGAGTAATCACAGAGCAGATTAAAGACGTGTATATATGAGGAATATCAACTAGGGCACCGACTTGCATCAAAGAGTTATGAACAGAACATCAAACGTAAAACTAAATAGCATCAAAGGAGTATACAGAAAGTAATCAACAAAAATATTATATATAAGGGATGACGACACTGATAAACATTGCCCTAGTCACAGAGAAACCTAAATGTGCAATAACTCTTCTCTCCAATGTTATTAATCATTCAACTTGGTTATATCTGCAAACTGTTGCACAAAATCAATTGCTTAAATCTGAGCTCGAAAAGATTGCAAAAATATCCGACTGTGCCAATGACCATATCTAAAAAGTAATATAATACTAAAAAAGGAGTAGAATCAAAGCATGCAACCTCAAACGTTGGCTCTGCAGTTGGGCTGCAATCTATAAATATAGCAACATTTCCTTTGTCTGGTTTCATTGGACTTGGCCTTCCAAGTTCAGCCTGCAATTAAATCCAATTAAACGAAAACACAACATATATATCACATGAGGAGGGGGAAAAGGTGGGCACGCGTAATTTTTACTCTAGACCATAAAATACCTTCACACTAGCAATGACATCGGTTGCTCCCATCCTGACTCTAGCTGAACCATTTGCCTGCATTAAATACAAATGAAATATAAACTTTACATGACTCTTAGTTAATTAATATATATATATATATATATATATATATATATATATATATATATATATTTATTGAGCAGTAGTAAAACAAGACAATATTTGCATTAACAAGAAACTAACCTGAGGAATGACACCGGTTTCAACATAAATGGGTCTGTAAGTATATCTTTTACGGCCATCAGAACGAAGGTCTTGAGCTATACCACCTTTAATGAATTCTTTTTCTCCCTCAGAAAGTCCCACCATTGCTTCACCTGTATCAAGATTGAAATACAAATGCCTTTATAATTAACCCAGAATACTGTTACCCATAAATTAGAAAAAGAAAAATTAACTGTTAGCAAAAGTTAAGTTCACTCGGTCAATTTCACAAACACATAGTGGGCATTTGTCGCCGCAAACGAAATTAAGAACAAACAATACAAATTTTGCACGAAAAGGTCATATACACTCACTTGTGAGTTAATTTTTGTTGTGTACTTGTGCTTCTTCACTGAATCACTGGTTTTTGGAGGAGATTTGAGAAGCAGGTATGTGAAAAAGCGCTTTTTTGTTTTTTGAAAACCTAGAAATTGTGCAATTCGTAATAAAAAAGAACACGTGACAAGGCGCGAAGAGAATAAAATCATAGTCCCTACATTTTAGTAATATCACGATTATATGCACTGTTCAAAATAATATTTTCAGACAGGTCCATATTAGATATCCGAAACTGATAAAAAAAAATTCAAATATTAAATATCCAGATATTGATATTAATAACTGACCATTATCTATTTTGATTATAATTTAAAAATCTAAACATAACCATTATTTATTAAATTTCAGATACCGAATAATTTTTTAATCGCAAGAGTATTGAGTATTTAAAATATCCAATTAAATTACAATCTCTAGTTTACACTTTACAGGGCCTTTCTTAGAAAAAACTAAAACTTGTGCTCTTATTTGTAATTTCACTGAAATTTATGCTTTCAGATGTTGCGACCCCCTTTTTTTCAAGACGAACCAGAACATAAAATGAAAAATAAAAAATAAAAATAAAAATAAACCTCGACGCCAAAGTGAGCTCGCTGGAGTTCAAGTTTGTGTAAGAAATTATTATTTTTTAAATAGTAAGGTTAATTCATGTAAAAATTTCATTTTTTTTCATGTAAGAAGCATTTGGCTGCCTTTTTTTCCCCCTGATTTTTGTGCTGTTGAGCTCAGGTGATTTAGATCAATGGGTCGGTCTCGGGCTGTGTCCCATGTTGCTGATGACGATCACAACCAAAAGTTTGTAATACCCTTTTTTAATTTAATTTATAATTTTTTTTAGTAATTTTGGTTAGATTTCGAGCTAATTGGTATCTGAGAAGGCAAAAAAAAGGGTAATTTAGGTATTTTTCTGGTTGAATGCATTCGTTATATAGATCTATAGTTAAAGTTGAAGATTTTAGATGTGGGTTTTTATTTTATTTTTTAAGAAAAAATTTTGTTAAATTTAGTGTATGTGATATGCTTGAGCAACATGTAAATTTATAAGTAGTGAATTTGCTTTAGAATTTTTTTTTTTTGGGTGAAACGTTGAAAAACCCACCCCAAACCAACCGACCGGGCTTAAGCGGAGCAGCTGCCCCAGGTTATAAGAAATGCACCCCTAGACTCGAACCTAGGATCAGGCAATAAGTCCCAGGCCTTTGTCACCAAGCCAAATCCCTTGGGGGCGAAACTTTCAATAATGTGAATAGTAGATTTAACTTTCTAGTACTAGATGTCATCTTTCAGATTCATTATGGAGGAGTTAAGCTCATGAATAACATTTTTTAAGTTAGAATGTAGGTTTTCTTAGAAAAGATGTAGAACTTTGGTTTCTGAGAATATCTGTTGCTATTTGGTTCTTAACTGCATATTCCTTTTATATGATACAGAAGTTTAGATGTCAGTATTGTTTTGCTGTTTTGGTTTCAATTACAAATCAAGAAATAAAAAGGTGTGAAATGGCTTATGGCGTAATACGAAAAAAATTTTAAATTGGGATTTGGTTGATTCGCTGTTTTTTTTTTTAAAACCTGTGATGTTATTCTCACAGTGGCCTCACAAAATTCTGTTTCCATTTTCAGTAGGTCCAAAAGAAAAAGGACCATATCCAGCTTCGAGAATATAGAGACTGCATCTACAGGTACTTTGTCATCAGCATATAAGCCATATGTAGAAATTATGTTTACAGAATATTATGCAGTCCTAAATCTCCCGTTTTGCCGTTTTACAGTCTATCATTATTCTAAATTTATACATTTAGTATTGTTTTTCTTATCTGTTATGTCCTGTTACATGCTCTGCCTCTGTAGCTCAATTACTATGAAGGGTTCAAAGTTAATAAAATCATTTATAATTATAATTGTCTTCTTGAAGCTTTGAAGTCCTACTTTGACCTGTAATTTTAAGAATCAACTTTCCTTCGAGTCTGTATATGTTTCCTGTCTTATTTGTC
Source organism: Zanthoxylum bungeanum (assembly GCA_019454045.1). Classification (NCBI taxonomy): domain Eukaryota; kingdom Viridiplantae; phylum Streptophyta; class Magnoliopsida; order Sapindales; family Rutaceae; genus Zanthoxylum; species Zanthoxylum bungeanum. The sequence goes on along the minus strand of SKCR01024881.1, from coordinate 167,082 downwards.
TAACCAATTTAGGGTTTCAAGTTTCAACAAAATTCCTTAAATACCAATTTTTCTCCATGATGCGCACGCATCACAGCGCCTCTCGCCTCACTGCGCTTCATCACGCATCACAGCGCCTCACTGGAGTCGCTTCGCCTCACATCTGATGACGCGCACACGCCGTCGCCTCGTGCGCCCCTCGCATCGAGGCGCGCCTCACTGTTAGTCTCTAAGACATACCACAAGATCCTAAACATGATTATATGTGTGAAAATTACAAGAAAAGTGGCGGAATCACTTACATTGTAATTTGGAGAAATTTCGAAATTTCTTCTTTGGATGAAGCTCCAAGCTTGTTGTTTATGCCTTGGGTGAGTTTCCCTATCACCTTATTTGACTCCTCCAAGTGCTAGCTTTGTTGAAATTTTGAAGCAAAATTTCATTACAAAATGAGGAGAAGAATCGGCCATGGAGAGAAAGAGCAAGGTTCGAAAACTCGGTGTGCGGTGTGAGGCGGTCCCTCGCGTGAGGCGAGGCGGACAGCCTCGAGGCGGTCGAGGCGACAGCCTCAATCCGAACACGAAAAAAACTAAAAGCAATAAATAATCTACAACTAATACATAAAAGAATCTATCAAAATTAAACAAAATGAAATATAATAAAATAAGTTCATGAAATAAAATGACCGCTAATCTCTGAATAGGCTATTATTTGTGTTTAATAGCATAAAATGTGGGTATGAAGTGTCATCCTTCAAAAGGTCATCATCATATATAATTTCTATCATAAATAAATTTATTAATAATAAATTATAATTAATAAATATATATAATAGTGAATGATTATTTTTAGTGATAATTATTTTGCCATTTTCGGCTAAGCATTGAGGTCGAGCTACTCTATTAATATGGTTAGCAATACTGCCAGGAAAATAAAATTAAAAATTTTATTTTCTGTACCTTTTTAGTCTATAAAGAAGCTCAAGTTGAGACTCTTTGTCCCTACTTTCAGTTTCCTTATATTTATATTTATTTTTCTTTTAAAAATAATGACTTCACGGCTTTTGGGTTGAGGTGTCCGCCTCAAACCGCCTCAAGCCGCCTCGACTCGAGGCGTCATGAGGCGGGCCGCCTCAGGCCTTTGAGGCGATCCTATTGAAAACTCGTTTTGAGGCGACAACCTTGACGCGCCATAGTTGCGAGGCGGCGCCTCAAGGCGCGCCTCAGATGGAGTTTTTAAACTATGAGAAAGAGAGAGTGGTTTTACAAAACTTGGTGGTTGTGTGTTTAAAGCATCAAATTAATTAAGCCAACTACTTACATCAACATTTGACATTTGATGTAAGTCATGTGGTCCCACCACATTTTAAATTCAAAATTTGAGTTGGCTTATTCAACACACAATTTGACTTGGGCCCACCAAAGTCAAAGATATTTTGTGTTCCCAAAACACAAAAAGACACGCAAAGTCACAGACAATATTATCGGGTTCGTTTAATTCCAATTAAACGAATTTGCCGTCGCGCCATAATTAAATCCAATTTAATTAAATAATTATGCCTAGCAAAATTATTACGATAGTCGCTTTCGAATTAATTCTAAATTAATTCGTTCGCCCGAATTAAAATCTCATTTTAATTTCGTATTGAAATCTGATTTCAATTAATATATCCGATATATTATTTTAGCCATAAATAAATAAATTAAATAGAAAAATCAAATTTAACTATTAAATTTATTTTATCAATTAATTTTAAATTAATCGCGTTCTCTCTCCTATACGAAGTTAATCCCAGATTAATTCTTACCGCAATTAATCCCAGATTAATTTTCTCTCTCATAAATAATCCCAGATTAATTCTATCTGAGTCAAATGTCATTAGTGAATCTTTGGGAAGCGACCCAAGAGATTCCTGGATATGTTGGCAGTAAATACGGTTATCGAACTATCCGAACACATGCGTACCCCGTACCACGTTCTCACTGATTTACAAGACATGGTTGGCTTCTAGCAAAGCACCGTGCCTACCCAATTCTCCAGAAATATTCGCCGAGGAATATCGTCTGTATCAGGCGTAGTAATACTATGTAATGCGTAATACGATCCAGTATCGGATGTCACATGCTAGGCCTAGGGCTGGCTCTGTGTCTGTCCCGTACGAAACATGTATCGGATCCCGAGTAACTAATCTCTGTAATCAGAAAGTCATGACCTGGTCATACTTTCCCGATAGCTGTAGCTTTTAAGAGTACTAGTTCCGTATCTTGTGTGACCAGTGTTTAAAAAAAACGTTTTGAGGCGCCGCCTCTGGGTGTCGGCACGTCAAGGCGGCGCCTAATACGCCCCAGCCATTTTTGCCGCCTTTCACCGCGTGAGGCGGCCGCCTCAGCCTGCCTCGCGCCGACTCGGAGCGAGGCGGCTGCCTCACGTTCAGCCAATTTTTTACAGAAGAAAAAGAAGAATAAGAGGCAGAAAAGAAGAAGAAGAAGAAGAAGGGCGACATGAAGAAATGAAGAAGAAGAGGCAGAAAAGAAGAAGAATAAATGAAGAAGAAAAGGCAGAAGTCGATGAAGAAAGAAGAAAAAGAGGCAGAAATGAAAAAGAAGAAGAGGCAAAATGAAGAAGAAGTCAACGAAAACAGAAGAAAAAGAGGTATAATGGTGTACAGTGTTCCACTTTTGTTTTTTTTTTTTTTTTAGATAAGATGGTTCCACTTTTGTTGTAAGTTGTAATAAGTTATTAATTATTAATTATATTTTTTATAATAATAATTTTTTTTATGTATCGAATTGTGATTTTTGCTGGACTTTGTCACTTTGATGGACTTTGTGATTTTTGATAATATTATGTATCGAATTGTATTGTAAAAATATGCAAATTATTATTATATTATTATTATTATTATATTATATTATTATTATTATTATATATGCATGATGAAAATTATTATACTCCATAGGATAGGAGCAATGAAAACTATTTAAAATTGTGTCATGATCTCAATTCTAAATTATTTATTTATATAATTTATAAATTGTTAATATCATTAATCAATATTAATTGAGATTTTTTTAAAAAAGATCAACATTAATTATAAATTTGAATATACTATGAATGATGGAAAAAAATGAATGTATTTTGGATTATTGATGTTTTTATTATGTTGACATTATGATTTTAATTTTTTTCCGACTTTCGGTTCGAGGCGCCCGCCCGCCGCCTCAATGCGGTCCGCCTCACGCCTCAATGGCCGGCCGCCTCGAGGCGTCGCCCCGTATTTTTAAACATTGTGTGTGACCTTCATCTCCATATGACTGAAGTGATACTCTCATCTTGACATCACATCCAATACACTACGATTCTCAGTAAACCCAATACAGGCGTACACAGAACCTATTAAAGCTCCAGACGACCAATACTAAAGTAAACTGATTGTCGCAAGTAATAGCGACGTAAGTCTCAGGTTAAAGATCACATACACCTACCCTGATTCGGATTCCCATAGACACATAGTCATACTACCAATGGGATTCCGAGTGGGTCTATCCAGAGCGAACTGTTCCCGGTCCAACGGCTAATAGAACCTCTTATTACACTTGCATAAGTATCCAATACCTAAATATATGAGAACTATGCCGTTAAGCTTCCATAACGCGCACAAGTGTAATACTAGTCTATTCCGCATTATTAATGTTCAGTCTCGATAATACTTCGACTAGAGATATTTAATGATTAATCCGTTCGTTGATTAATATTGTCTCATATCTTATTAATCCGATTTAACCATATGAACTTTTATCATTAATATATATCCAAGTAATCTAATTACAATAATGATAAAATAGCAATTTCCTTTTGTCACATAAATAATTTGTACAAAAACACAATGTTCTTTACAAATAGTGATGATATGGGTCATAATTGTCCAACACTCACAACGCCTCTAACAACCATGAACTCTTCCCGCTGACAATGTGTCACAGGTCAACCGCTGAGCGGAGGAAAAGTGGCATTATACCACTGTAATTATTGCAAGAAAGATCTTTCTGGAATGGTTCGAATTAAGTATGCTGTGTGTTCAAATTTTGACCTTTGCGTTGAGTGCTTTTCTGTTGGAGCTGAAATACATCTTCACAAAAGCAATCATCCATATAGGGTTATGGTTACTGACATTATTCAAAGTTTGTTGTTCCTCTAATTATATGTAAATATTTGGTGGCTTTATGATCTGAAAATATCCGATTTTCTTCTCTTAACGAACTCAAAATGCTGTCAAAATTTCTTAACTAATATCCAACTTTCCATATCTAAAATTCATTAACTAATTTTACTGATCTTCAGACATTTAAGAATGTAAATGTCCAGAAGCAGCTGTTCAATATTCCATTAGCCCAGTGATTATGGACCACTATACTGATTATCTGATCTCAACAGTGGTTATGGACTCCTATTAGTTTCTTGTTTGAAGTTTCTGTACAATTTCCATTCTCTATGATAATGATATGTTTTTTTTTGTTCTATATGTATTTAAAAGTCGTCGTATTTATTTGCACACATGTTTACATAATTTCCTTACAACAGGACAATTTGTCTTTTCCACTTATTTGTCCAGACTGGAATGCAGGCAAAGAGATTTTACTTCTAGAGGTATTTCTATTTATTCATAAAATGAATTCAACCTTCCCGAGCTATTTTTCAACTTTCTATTCACTTATATTTTGAGTAAATGCTGCTCAAGATCCTTGTGATTTTTCTTGTCATTTCATTTGATGGCCAGGGGTGATTGTGTCTTATTTTTAGGGCATTGAGATGTATGGATTCGGAATTCGGGGTGAAGTTGCAGGACACGTTGAAACCAAGAGCAAGTCACAGTGTATCGAGCATTATAATGCTATATACATGAACTCCACGCGCTTTCCTCTCCTGCTATGCAAGTATTGTACCCTAGATTTTGCTACACACACCTGAACATCCAATGACAGTGATGTAGTAATATTCCTGATGAATTGTTGGTCTAGGACTTGTCTCTTTTAAAGGGAAAAAGCAGGGAGGAGCTCCTTGCTATGGCAAAGGAGCATCTAGAAGTCAAGAAAGGTTTGTTCTGTGTTGATTCTGTTCTTACCTGCAGGATAGTAGCTGAATCTTGTAGATTATATTAAAATGAGAATGTACTAGTTTTCCTGTGTGTAACACATGAATATTAAATACCCAATATTTTGACCCTCTCCTGAGTGCTTCTCTAGGTGGTTGATTTGTGATTTTTGTGGACAATTTATTACTCTTGGCAGTTTCAATTCAAGTATAGCCTAATTCACTTCTTGTGAATAGATACAAAGGCATTAGTGTTTAATTCCATCAAGAAACTCTTTCGTGTTTCTATGAATACTTGCTTTTAATTTCATTTGTTGGTATGAATGGTCTGCATTGAGCCATAAGATGCATCTTCTTTCTGCATAACCTCACCGATAGTAGGAAGTTCTGTGGCAAAAGAAAAGTGAAATCCAGCATCCTCATATATATATATATATTATGCAGAAAGAAGATGCTCCCTTCTCTGCAAGAGCGAAGTAAAACTACCCTCACTGTTTTACTATTGAATATTGATGCATATTCACATCCACTTCATGTTTCTGTTTCTTCTTTGAATGTGCTTGATCAGATCTGAGACATTGAGAAAAGAAGATACAGCTCGTCAATCCTCATCTGCCTTAACTACAGGTATGACCATCACTTCTTACTACACAAATTTGTCTTCTGTTGGACTTCTTTATTATTGTTTTATGGGTCAGAATATGCGATTGATAAATTACATTTACCGGCATATTTTCCATTTTATCAGTTGAGATAAGCTCCCTTATACCAAGCAGTGGCAACACATTCTCTAGTAAGAAGGCCTCAAACATGACACAAGTGAAGGAGAATATTAAAGTGGAAGGTATGCTCTCTTGGTTCATATATAATCATTGGGTGGTCTGTCTTTATAGTGACACTTGAGTGGGTATCTTACAGTTTAATGTATTCGTCTTAAATCTTATGTGTCACTGACTTCAGTCATGGGAAGCAACTAGGTGAATCTATAATTTGTCCTGTCACAATTTTTTTCTCTTAGCATGGTTTTGTTTAGTCGAGGATGAGCCTTGGTGTACGGTAAGTTTACTCCATCGTGACCTGGAGGTATAGGTTCGAGTCGCGGAAACAGTCTTTGCAAAAAAAAAAACGCAAGGGTAAGGTTGCGTACATATTTGAATCTTCCCCAAAGCTCACGGTGTGGGAAGCCTCGTGCGCTAGGCCATCCTTATGGTTTTGTTTAGTCATCATACTGAATTGGTGAAGAAGTCAGTTATATTCCATTTTTCAAGTTAACTGCTTAATGATTTTTTATTCTACTGGGCTTGCAGAACCTCTGTCAGACAGGAGCATTGGGGAGAAAAAAACTTAGGACTTCGGGGGATGAGAGGCCTTCTATGAAGGAGTTGAGTGGCTATAATTTTAAGAGGCAGGAATTTGAGATTGAATATGATAATGATGCAGAGCATTTATTGGCAAATATGGAATTTAAGGAAATGATCCTGATGCTGAGCGTGAATTGAAGCTGAGAGTGCTGCGTATTTACGGAAAAAGGTACTATGTAGTCACATGAATGTGCATGTTTTGGGAATTAGATACAATGAAATGGCCGAGGCTTATAGACAGGGCTATAACTCTACCTTGCTTTTTTTTTTTTTACGTCTGACAATTTTATGTTCTTGTTCAATGCTTTTCTTTCACTGGAATGGATATGGGACTTCTGATTTGACAATTGACAGGCTAGATGAGAGGAAACCCAGGAAGGACTTCGCACTTGAAAGAAATTTGCTATACCCTGATCCATTTGAGAGGAATCTCTCACCTGAAGAAAGGGAAATATATCAGTGATACAAGGTCTTCATGCGGTTCCACTCAAAAGAAAATCATGAGGAGTTGCTCAAGAGTGCTATTGAGGAACATCGAATTGTCAAAAGAATACAAGAACTTCAGGTTTGTTTGTACTTAGTTACCATGATTTCTTACATTTAGAAGAACCTCTGCTGCTAAATATAGCTGACCATCTGTTTAAAATTACTGTCAGTTGCTGTAGCTCGGTACAAGGAGCTAAAATTCAATATAAAACGATGGCTAACTAAGTTTAATATTGAGATCTGTTTATTTGATAATTGAGATCAATTAGGACACAGATCGATGTGTTATCTTGATTATAGCCATAATGGTTCTATTGTTTCTAATGGAAAATTTGCAACTCCTAGATTTCTTTTGTATTAAATCTTCCCTGATTTTCATTTCCTAAACACACATCTGCAAACATATTGCATGTACAATAATTATTCACATTAGATATAATACGCAGGAAGCACAAGCTGCTGGTTGTCGTATATCCACTGAGGCAACAAGAGGAAGGAAGCCAAAGAAAATGCCCAGAGAGTGAAGGAAAGTGGCCAGGCTGGTCCAAGTGGTAAATTGCTGCAGAGACCAAATAGTCTCAAGGGTGAAGTTGAGGTCAGCCCTGGTGGAGTTGCGAGGGGTTCCACTGGTTTACAGCCTTATGGCGATGATTCATCCTCAACTATTGCAAGCTCCCTGGATGACTGGGACATCACTGGGTTAATGGGCGCCGATTTACTCTCTGAAACTGTGAGGATTCTATTCCTTGTGTCCTATTTATTCAAGGTCTCTTAGTTTCTTAAAATTTAAATTATCAAATGATAGTTGTCGGTATATAATAGGTTCACCGTTGAAAGTTTATCCAATGATGTTCTATGCAGGAGAAACGACTTTGTCGCGAGATTAAGATACTACCGGCACATTATCTCAAGATGTTGGAGACCTTATCGCCTTATCGGTAGAGGTATACAAGGGCAGTGTTAGTAAGAAATCGGATGCTCATAACCAATGGCGGAACCACATTGTGCCCAGTGGAAATTGCTCAAGCATGATCACACATCTTCTTCAGTCATGTGTCCTATTGCTGCTTGTATGTAACACCAAACTTTCACAGTTTTTGGTTTCTGTAGTCATAGATTCAAAGCAGCATGTGATAATTTATTAGTCACTTTGAGCAAAACTTTTTATTCAAATTTAATTTAATGAGATTCTCTCAGAGTAATTTTTGCAGGTGCCATATGCTTATAGCTTTACAGCTAAGAGTTTTAAGTGCACATTGTACAATAACAATCTCTAAATGGACTAGTCACATCACCTTAAGGCCTGTAAAAATATCTGAAAAATTAGGTCAATTTCTCCAGTCTGCATTCTTTTTAAATGGGAAAATCCTACAATACCAACCACAGAATTTACTAACCACAAAATGGGCTAGGCATAAAGCTGCATACAAATAAAGAAAAAGCGTAAACGAACGGTTTGAGTTTGTGATCTTGTTTTCAATATCGATTTACTCACGCAATTATATTAGGGTTCAATAATAACGATGTAGACAAGGGGGAAATGTATAAACATAAAAAGATTACATTAAAAAAAGACCAAACGGTCAATTATACATCAAGAACCATCATAAGTTGAATACAAAATTAAGGTCTAGAAACCTAAGACGGCTGGTTAGGACGATGCATAACAACCTAAACACGATACTAATACTAACACGATACAATTTTATAAACTACGGAACCCTCGTAATCGAGTTTAGTAAGATTACTAAACTATGTTAATTGAGTTTTAAGGAGTTGATTTGATTCAATTGAATGTTAAAAATTGAGCAATTAGAGTAAACACTGCTCTAATAAAAAACTATGCCCCAAAATCCCATAAATGTATACTCGTCTCACATGATGCTGCCACGTGTCTATCATCACCCACAAATGCAATAACTTCATCTCCAATTCTCTCCCTAAAACTATACAAATACTCCCCCCTTCTTTCCACTTCCCATACCATTATTATCCCACCCGCGCACATTAGCACGTACCCTTGATTCATACACCCCATTATGTTCACGTTTGTTTCCACACTCAGGCTAAACCTACGCACTTCCTCAAACGTGTCCACCCGGCTCACGATAGCCAGCCTACGGTTTTGATTATCCGCCTCACGATTCAGAAGATTCTCTACTACAACGTACGCCTCGTTGCTAACGTCAACCGAGGTCACAAATATCCCTCTGCTGTACTCTCGCTCACCCAATACCACCCCTTGGTTTCTTAAATCGAATATTATGGCACGTGAGCTCGTGCATGCCACGGCGGATTCATGACTCATTAACCTGACTCGCCCCACGTACCCAGTGAACTCGGTCAACATTCGCCATCCCATCACTGTGTTATGGTCCGTCAACGACCCCCCAACGAAGGTCAACTCTTCCGTTTGACCGTCCCAGATATGAAAGGCCCGGCCCGCTAGGCCCGCGTAGAGCCCAACCCAGTACCGCGAACAGCCCGTGAAGTCGATCAAAACGCCGTCGTCCATCACGCTACCTAAGTGGGCCCTGCGGGTCTGATGGCCCGCGTCGTTGATGAGAGCCACGTGGATGTCTCCATCCAGCGTGGCGAAAACTAATTGAGAGTCTGTGACGATGATGCCCGATACTGCACGTGAGAACCGGCCGAGGCGGTCGCGGTGGAGTGGTCGGAACGTGCTGACATGGAGGCGGGTGGCGAGGTCGAAGAGGCGGACGGCGCCGTCGGCGAAACCGCAGGCGAGGTAGAGGTCGGAGAGAGCTAGGCAGCGACACGCCAGGCCGTCGGGATTGTCCCCGTCAGAGGGGTCGAAATGGAGATTGAAGTGGGTGTATCTGCTTGTCTGGAAATTCTGGGCCGTACGATGGCGATAGATGTATTCATCTCGCCACGTGGCGTGCATGAGGGTAGTCCGGCCCCATATGCGTCGAGTGAGACGATGCCAGAGGAGATCAGAGCGTGAGACTGCTCGCCACGTGGAACAGACCTGCATGCAAATAAAAAGCCACATTGCATGCACGTAAGTGAAAATCGCAAAAAAGAAAATAGTAATATTCTCTAGAATAAAATATCATCTGAAACCCTAATATTTTATTATCTCACAAAGAATGCATGGTTGATCTGTTTGTATCAAATAAGTCCCTAACAAGTAACAAACATGGTTCAGTATAGAGAACAATGTTTTGGACAGTTCCAATTGTAGAACTTGGATCGTGTGCTCAAATGACTAGAGAATGCAGATGCAATTTGCCAATTTCGATCACTTTCAAAATTTCCTATCGATTATTGAATCAAAATGAAAATTTTTCGAGTTTTTTTCTCGAATCCTATTTTAGAGATAAATTTTGATTTTCCCAATATTTTTTTATTTTAATAGAGATAAATTAAAACTATCTTACTAATAAATTAGATTTTTTATTAATTTATAAAATAATTTTTAATCATTTTTAGAATTAAATAGAAACAACTATCCCTTTACTCCTTTATCAGTCCGTCACTATATACGAACCTATACCGAGAGTACGAAATTCGGAATCCTGAAATTTTATGCCATTTTCACATGCAAAAATGATAAATTTATATAAATTTTTTCCTAAAATTTTCTCTACTCTCTCACTGTAATTACAGTGAATTACTATAGATCAATATAACTATGGTAAGAGAATGGGGAAAACTTTCGGGAAAAAATTATGTAAATATATCACTTCTCTTTTCACATGTGAGGAAGGTTTTAAATTAAATCAACTGTCAAAAGAGAAATTAACTTGAAGGTGGAGCCACTGCCAGGCAGGCACAGGAGAGCTAGGGACTAGACAGCAGAATATAGATAGTAGTAGGTGTAAAACAAGACAGTACTGATCAGAGATTAAATAAAAAAGAGAGAGAGAAGAGAAAGTCAGAAAGATGTATTTGGTTTTCGATGTCAGTAGAAAGAGCGCAGTTGAGGCAGTCAGTCAAAGACAGAAAGGAAATAAAGAAGAAGAAGACAGATGATGATACATCATACATCAGAAACCAGAGACTTGTCTTGTCTTTATAGGAAACACATACAGACTTATTGTGCAGTACTTGTAGCTTCATTAGACTGTGACAGTTTCATTATATTATTATCATTGTCCTTAAATCAATTCATGTTATTATATAAAAGAGGCAACATATAAAAAGGTACATAAAAGTACAAAGAAAATGTGAGGGGACGATTTGTTTCATTGTTTTTTTTTCCTATGGATGAGATATCGAGCTCCAATAATTGGTCTGTGTCTCTCTCGAGATAATATATTATTTTTCGGATGTATATGTCATCTTTTTTACGGTAGTTGGATCTCATACAATTATGAGATCCAACTGTTATAAGAGAGATGATATATACACCCGAAATATAATATAATTTTTTCTCTGTTAGGACATTGTTTCATTATTTGATGAGGGGAACCTAAAAAGGACAAAAAGATTTTATAGCTTATAAATTAGCTGTGGTCCATGAATGCTAAAGCTTATTATATATATATGTGTGTTTTTATAGAACGTAGGAACAATTTACAAGCATTGCCTTTTTTCTTTTTTTTTTTAGATCTCTCCTTCATTTCCAAGAAAGGCTTGGCAAAGGCCTGTCTCTTTAAAAGCAAAGAAGAATCTATCACCCGAGTTGCCTTTTCTGCCTTTCTTCGACTCTTATTACATAGCTTCCTTCTTCCAACACCCCTCCCTTTGAATGCTTTGTATTGAGTGAAATTCGGATTTGATATGATTTTTCGTCTTGAATTTTAATTTTTTTTTATTTAAAGTATCTTAAACTTAACCGTTATGATTCACAAACGATATAAGATCCAGAATAATTTTTCGTTACAAATCTATGCAAATCCCCATCGATTCCTACCGAATGTCTAAAGATAGCCAAGTGTTTTTATATACATAGCTAAGTGTTTATATATATATATAACATATTGCAATAATTCTAAAATTAGAGGGCATCATTTATTGCATGACAAAGTACTTTTAAAGAGTACCCTGACCTAATCTATATTAGAACATATGATAAAAGGAAAAAAAATTATTAATGACATTTATTGTTAATTTTTTTTAAATAGTTCGAAATCTCACCGTCAAATTATCTTTTCCGAGCTTAAGTGAAGTAGATAAAATTCCCAACTGTTTCAGGTAAAATCTCCAACTGTCTCAGACTCTTACAAGAAACATAAATTCGAACCTAGAAACCCTAAAGATGAGATCATGAACCCTAAACTACCCAAACACGGGAACCATTTATTGGTAAACATACATAGAAAAGTCATATAAGGCAAGCTAACAAGAACTGATTCTGAATCTTTCCTTAAATTATGTTGGCATCCTACATATGCTTGCTTGCCAAAGGAGCTCAACTAAACTAAAGTTAGGTTTCAATGTCTCATACTATCTGCATTTTAGTGCAAGAAAAGCATTCAAATGGATTTATATCTATCTATCTACCAACTACAGAGCCAAGAAAGTTCAGTCAAAAATATCATGCCGAGAAAGGGGGCAAAAAAAATTAATACAAAAAAACCCTTTTCTTCAAGATTTCAAAAGGGGTCCAAAAATAGACATTTTCTAAAGTAAAATATAAAAGGATATTCAAGGAACTAACATTGCCAAAATGATAACTACTCAAACCTGAAAGTGACATAAATTTTGTTAAAAATGGACCCATTTATCAAAAAAAAAAAAAAAAAAAAAAGGCAGTGAGTCCCTTTACAAACAAATTTTCTCCTTGGATGCTTGTGTAAATCCAAAATATTATATAAGTAACCAGCATTCATTCAACACTTTTCTTGTGATTTGAATTTTGTCGATTTAAAGGAAAAAACCAAAAAAATAAAAAATAAAAAATAAATCAACATCTGAATTATGTAATTTATTAATTTTCAGTACACTACAAAGTCGAAAACAAGTTGTTGACTAGAGCAAGATTTTGTCCATTTCTTAAACAAGCTAATGAATGAAAGTACATTAAGTTCATATGAATGGCGAGGGAATTAAATTAATATTAGATTAAATAATATATATATATAAAAAAAATATATTCAGTAACATACCTGAAACACATTGGCCAGAGCGGCGGCGGCGGCAAGGCGACCGAAAGAGCGAGAAGCTTCAATGGCGACTTGGGCAGCAAGGGATTCAACAAAAGGCTCAGGCCACCCTTCCAAATCACCATTCCTCCTTCTTCTTCTTGCACCATGATTATAACCACCACCACCACCACCACCATTACCATTGCCACTGCTATCTTCTGAAGAAGATGAAGAAGATGAAGATGACATGAGTTGTATAAAAGAAGATAAATATTGAGGCTATAAAGAAACAACAATAAGGAGATAAAGACACCAATTGAGGGACCCAACAGAAGTGTGTTGGGATTCTTTGCAGATATATATCACAATGAAACTTTAATTAATTAATTAATTAATGTGTTATTATTATTATTTATTATTTGTTTGTTTATTTAATATATAGATTTATTTAGGGTTTTTATTTATTTTAATGGAGGTTTTTTTTTTGCTGGCTTGGCCTGCAAAGACGGCGGGGAAGTTAGTTTCAGGTTCCATGTGAAAAACTGTGGGTTTTTCATTTGTCCATGGTGTTTTTTCAGGTTCTTTTAAGCAAGTTTCTCTCTCTGGTCCGACTTTCAGTCTTCATATTATTTTGTGGGTTATTTTTATAATTTTCAAATATATCTTCAACAGTTGTTGAAACAGTCACAATTTACCTCGGTATTAGTATTGATAGATCCGGTCACGGTTCCGGTTCAGAATCGGGATCGAAATTTTTCGATTCGGTTAGGGTTCACCCATGACCGAACCGAAAAGAATCGTTGGAATCAGACGATTTCAGCGGTTCGAACCTGAATTGTTTTAAATTTTTTTCAAAAAATCATTATTATAATTAAAAATAAAATAAAATAACGAACCGAATGATTCCAATCCGGTTCAATTTCGGTTCCACACTTGTAAAATTGGGAACCGATTGGACCGATGGCGACCTCTAACTATTGAAGTTGAAGTGACGATCATTAGATTTTAAATTGTGGTAATTGGATTTGAAATTTTTATAAATAAATTTAATAAATTTTATGTTTATTAATATTAAAAGTTTCAAGTTAAATATCTCAATTTCAAATTTAACAGTTTTTGGGAAATTATCAATTTTTCATTTTAAAGATAGCTAAAGTGAGAAAATGTTAAAATACTTTTTAAATTATCAATTTTTTATTCGATGTTGTAAAAATATGTAATTTAATTATCACCCAAAGTTATAAACGAGTATCATTTTACAGGATTCAGGGTGGCTCCAGCAAAGGTGGCCACGGTTCGGTTCTACGGTTTCAGCTTTTTGGAATCGCATAACTGAATCGAACCGGAATCGTTCCAGTTCGGTTCTCTATTTTTTAAGGGAAAAAAAAATTAAAAAATCGATTCGTTCCAGTTCTAACCGGAATAGAACCGAACAAAACCGAACCTTAAGGTTACGGTTCCAAATTTTGTGGAACCGTAACCGAACCGTTTGGGGATTCGATTCAGTTCCGGTTTTGGAATCGAAACCGGATAAAACCATAACCTTAAATGATAAAAAAAAAAAAATGGTTCATTACATAAATGTGACGCACTCAAAAACATAACCATTAAAAAAACGATATGTTCTGAGTAAGTAATTTGAGTGAACACTTGTCATTGTTGTAAGTTAAATGGGCTCAAGTTATTATTACAATTTAATTTGGTTACTGTGTTCTTACAACGAACTTTGAACAATCAGTAAACCGAACTGGAATGATACAATTTGAACAGTGAAACAAATGACAACAACACAATTAATAGAACAGGACAATCGCAGAAGAGAACGCGAAAAACAGTAAATCAGTCCCAGCGATGAAGGCAGAATTCCGAGGCTTGTTGATGCGGCAACAATCTCCTTAAAAAAAATTCGTCCCCTACCGATTGGTGCAGTAGTACGCGAGACGTCTGTTTCCCAGGATGCAACGGAAAAAGAGGAAATGGGCACCACCAAATTCGACTGCAACGAACAAGAAGTGCTTGAACTCTTCTAAAAAGAAAACTTAAAACTTGTTTCTGTATTCAACTCTACAAAACGAAAATACACACATCTATTAAAAAGATATTAACATGCCAATTAAATTGAGTTAGTGGGAGACCTTCCATTTGATTTGTAACCACTTAGTTAATTAATAAAATTGAATTAACTGTTATGGAACTCAAAAGCTTGGAAAAAATAAAGAGGAGGCTTGCAAAAATTCGCTAGGCCGGGCTCGCACATTTTGGTCCGGCATTCGTGTACGCAGGACACGCGGGTGCACACGAGCCAAGCTTGATTCGGATTTGATTTGCACCCCCCCCCCCCCCCCCCGCACGTAGAGAGAGCCTCTATCCTTACAACTCTTACCCATCTACATATGAGCAATCATATATAAGCATAATATTCCCTCTATAGCTTTCCCATATGGGACAAGCTTATTTTTCTTTATTTTCCAACACCAATGGGTGAACTTTGAGCAACAATTTCTCATTCACCCAAGCACCATTTTAAGCATAAATATACCATTTCGAACTACTCACGGAGGAGTATCCGAATCATTCAAAACAACCACTAACACGAAGTGGACCATGCTTGAAATTGTGCCTCAAAATGCTTATTCATAAGCATTTTCCAACAATCCCCCACATGAATGAAATTGGCGAAAAACGTTGAATAAAATTATTTTATAAAACATTTTATTTTGACCTAGAAGAGTTCAACGGTTCAACACCTGCATAGGATAGGTAGGCTTCAACCTTTGAACCTTCCCTTGTGAAAATATATCTCATTTACTGGCTGACAGTGGACACGATGTCATTGAACTGTACTGCCGTTCATGTAAATGGAGAACATATATCACACAGATGTTTTACCTAACACATCTGAGTTCTCATTGTTATGCTCATTTTGGCCATGAACATCAACCTGGTTCTGCAAGAGTTTCTAAGAATTGTGCCCCGTACAATTCCCTTTGAAGCGGCCCCACTTCTCTCTCACATAGGTGATTTCTTATTTAAGAGCATCTAGTAATACTCTGCTCGGATTCCCGATGCATAAGAAATCATAAAAGCCTTTGCTTAACCTCAATCCTACGAGCATCACTATTTCATTTCACCATAGGAATGGACTTGAGGGTAAACCCCCCCACAGTGAACCAATTATGTCTTTTACGAGTAGGTTTTCCCATTGAACCTAGATCTTGGGATCTCCAGTCAACAAGGTTGGGTTTTCCTTCGTAATAAACATTTATCTAATGGGGTTTAGTCCCATTCCCCTCGATGATTTCACAACCAACTCTCTATTTAACCCTTTGGTTAGCGGATCCGCAATGTTATCCTTTGACTTTACATAGTCAATCGAAATAACTCCAGTAGAGAGTAACTGTCTAACGGTATTGTGTCTACGACGAATATGTCTAGACTTACCATTATACATATTGTTATGTGCCCTTCCAATTGCAGATTGACTATCGCAATGAATGCAAATTGCTGGCACTGGCTTAGGCCAACTTGGAATATCCTCTAGAAAATTTCGAAGCCATTCTGCTTCTTCAGCACACTTATCTAATGCAATGAATTCTGATTCCATTGTAGATCTGGCTATCACAGTCTGTTTGGAGGATTTCCACGATATAGCTGCACCTGCTAGTGTAAACACATAGCCACTGGTAGACTTTGAGTCTTTCATATCAGATATCCAATTAGCATCACTGTATCCTTCGACTACAGCTGGATATCTATGATAGTGCAACCCATAATTACGAGTAAAACGCAAGTACCTAAGTACTCTCACTATTGCTTTCCAGTGATCAACCCCTGGATTACTCGTATATCTGCTGAGCTTGTTTACTGTACATGCTATATCAGGCCTTGTACAACTCGATAGGTACATAAAACTCCCGATAACTCTAGAGTATTCTACTTGAGATATACCATCTCCCCTATTCTTTGATAGGTGTAGACTCACATCTAAAGGAGTTCTAGCCACAGCAGAATCATCATTGTTGAATTTACCAAGAATCTTGTCCACATAGTGCGACTGATCAAGAATAAGTCCATCTGAACTTCTCGAGATCTTTATTCCTAGAATGACATCTGCTAGACCCATGTCTTTCATGTCAAACTTAGATTTTAGCATATTCTTGGTAGATTTCACCATTTTATATATTACTCCCGACAATCAATATGTCATCAACGTAGAGACATAAAATGACATAGCCAACTTCTGTCTCTCTGACATAAATGCATTTATCACATTCATTGATTTTGAAACCATTTGCCAACATGGTATCATCAAACTTTTTATGCCACTGTTTCGGAGCTTGTTTCAATCCATACAAGGATTTAACTAACTTACAGACTTTCTTTCCTTGTCCTGGAGCTATAAAGCCTTCAGGTTGTTCCATGTAGATTTCTTCATCTAAATCTCCATTCAGAAAGGCTGTTTTCACATCCATCTTATGTACCTCAAGATTGTGCAAAGCTGCAATTGCTAGTATCATCCTTATGGAATTTATTCTCGTTACAGGAGAATAAGTATCAAAGTAATCAAGACCTTCACGTTGTCTGTAACCTTTAATTACAAGTCTTGCTTTGTACTTGTCAATTGATCCATCTGCCTTCATTTTCTTTTTGAAAATCCACTTGGACCCTAACGGTTTACATCCTGAAGGAAGATCCACTAACTCCCATGTGTGATTTTGTAAGATGGATTCAATTTCACTATTGATGGCATCTTTCCACAAAGCACCATCAACTGACCTTACATCTTCGTTATAGCTTTGAGGATCATTTTCTAGCAAAAATGTCAAAAAATCTGGACCAAATGATTTTTCCGTTCTAGCTCTTTTGCTACGTCTTGGTTCAAGTTCAACAACTTGTTGATCCTCCGGAACATTTATTTGTTCTCGGTCCTGACTATCTTCAATGATAGTCTCATGTACCCGTTTGTGTACATTTGAATTCGAATTAGTTTTACAAGGAAAAACGTGTTCGAAAAAGGATGCATTCCTCGACTCCATTATCGTATTCTTGTGAATATCTGGTATATTAGACTCATGCACAAGAAATCGATAAGCATTACTGTTATGCGCATATCCTATGAAAATACAATCAACAATTTTTGGTCCTATCTTCACCTTTTTAGGTGGAGGAATAACTACCTTGGCAAGACACCCCCACACTCGTAGAAATTTGTAGGAAGGTGCTCTTCCTTTCCACATCTCATAAGGAGTTTTCCCTGCATCTTTCCGTGGTACCTTATTTAAAAGGTAATTAGCTGATAAAACAGCTTCTCCCCACATATTCTGAGGTAAACCAGAGCTGATTAACATAGCGTTCATCATCTCTTTCAAGGTACGATTCTTCCGTTCTGCAATCCCATTGGATTGAGGTGAATAAGGAGCTGTGGTTTGATGTATGATTCCATTTTGTTCACAAAGTGATTCAAAAGGAAAAACATACTCACCACCACGATCACTTCTCAACTCCTTAATTCTTTTGTTCAGTTGATTCTCAACTTCATTCTTATAGAGAACAAATTTCTCTATAGCTTCGTCCTTGCTTTTCATCAAATACACATAGCAAAATCTAGTGCAATCATCAATAAAGGTAATAAAATATTTATTACCGCCTCTCGATTGTATTGAATTAAAATCACATACATCGGTATGAATAAGATCAAGTGGTTCAGAGTTTCTTTCAATACTATGAAAAGATGATCTAGTTAGTTTTGCCTCAACACAAGTATCACACTTATGTTTGTTATCAATTTTAAAATTTGGAATGTGGTTCATGTTAATTAATTTCCGTAATGAATTAAAATTAACATGTCCTAATCTACCATGCCATAGATTAGAGTACTCAACAATATAAGCAGAAGAACTAGCTTTATTGATATTCTTAGGTTTAACAACCATTACATTGAGCTTAAAGAGCCCATCAGTTACATACCCTTTTTCCCACATACATCCCATTTTTAGTTAAAACTACTTTATCAGACTCGAACACCATCCGGAATCCATGCTTGTTCAGAAGTGATCCAGACACAAGATTCTTCCGTATTTCTAGTACATACAGAACATTGTTCAAAGTCAACTCTTTCCCAGAGGTCATCTTCAGAATCACCTTGCCTTGACCTTCAATCTCAGATGTTGCTGAATTGCCCATGTATAATTTTTCCCCATTACCAGTAGGCTCAAATGAAGAAAACATGCTCTTGTCCGAGCACACATGTCGAGTGGCACCAGTGTCAATCCACCACTCTCTTGGGTTAGAACCCACCAGATTCACCTCAGAAACCACAGCTGAAAGGTTAATGTCTGAAACATCTTGAGTCATGTTTTCCATCACATTAGCCTCTTGATTCTTTTTCTTCTTCGGCAGTCTGCACTCAGAAGACTTGTGACCCATTTTGTCACAATTGAAGCATTTTCCTTGAAATTTGAATTTCTTGGAAACTCCTCCTTGATGGCCCATTTTTGACCCTTTTTTCTTGAGGTTCTTGTTCTTATGGCCATGTTCAACAACATTTACTTTGGCCTCATGAGTTATTCCCCTCTTGTCAGATACTCTGTAATCTTCCTCAATTCTAAGCTTAAGAACCAAGTCTTCAATGCTCATTTCTTTTCGCTTATGCTTTAGATAATTCTTGAAATCTTTCCAACCAGGTGGTAGTTTTTCAATTATCGAGGCTACTTGGAATGTTTCACTTAAAACCATCCCCTCAGCATGAATTTCTGCTAGAATAATTTGCAATTCTTGTACTTGACTTAACACAGTTTTGGAATCAATCATCTTAAAATCTAGGAAACGGCCTACGACAAATTTCTTAGTACCGGCATCCTCAGTTTTATATTTTCGGTATAAAGATTCCCAAAGCCCTTTTGCTGTTTTCATCCCGGCATACACACTGTACAAGGAATCACTCAGCCCATTTAGCACATAATTCCTACATAGGAATTCAGAATGTTTCCAAGCATCGATCGCACTGATCACTTGGATATCAATCTCACCCTCCACGGGTTCAGGAGCATCTTCCTTTAGAAACCTCGCAAGGTTCAAAGTGGTCAAGTAGAAAAACATTTTCTGTTGCCACCGTTTAAAATTTTGTCCACTGAATTTTTCAGGTTTTTCTCTGCAGCAGTATTGACATGGCTCACATGTCCAACAGGTTGTCTAGCCACAGAGGCTGCAACACCTTGGCTAGCCACAGCGGCTGCCATATTAAGCCCAGAGGCTGAAGCAAGTTGGCCAGCCGAAGAGGCTGCCACTGCACTTTGGCCAGCCACAGGGGGCTGCCACAATATTCTGCCCAACCACAGGGGCTGCCAGAACATCTACTGTGTTTGGACTGTTTTCCATATCCACAGAGCGAATTTTGTTTTAAGACTATTACAATTTAATTTGGTTACTGTGTTCTTACAACGAACTTTGAACAATCAGTAAACCGAACTGGAATGATACAATTTGAACAGTGAAACAAATGACAACAACACAATTAATAGAACAGGACAATCGCAGAAGAGAACGCGAAAAACAGTAAATCAGTCCCAGCGATGAAGGCAGAATTCCGAGGCTTGTTGATGCGGCAACAATCTCCTTAAAACAAATTCGTCCCCTACCGATTGGTGCAGTAGTACGCGAGACGTCTGTTTCCCAGGATGCAACGGAAAAAGAGGAAATTGGGCACCACCAAATTCGACTGCAACGAACAAGAAGTGGTTGAACTCTTCTAAAAATAAAACTTAAAACTTGTTTCTGTATTCAACTCTACAAAAACGAAAATACACACATCTATTAAAAAGATATTAACATGCC
Organism: Zanthoxylum bungeanum; assembly: GCA_019454045.1. Classification (NCBI taxonomy): domain Eukaryota; kingdom Viridiplantae; phylum Streptophyta; class Magnoliopsida; order Sapindales; family Rutaceae; genus Zanthoxylum; species Zanthoxylum bungeanum. The sequence goes on along the minus strand of SKCR01024881.1, from coordinate 146,276 downwards.
AATTAAATTGAGTTAGTGGGAGACCTTCCATTTGATTTGTAACCACTTAGTTAATTAATAAAATTGAATTAACTGTTATGGAACATCAAAAGCTTGGAAAAAATAAAGAGGAGGCTTGCAAAAATTCGCTAGGCCGGGCTCGCACATTTTGGTCCGGCATTCGTGTACGCAGGACACGCGGGTGCACACGAGCCAAGCTTGATTCGGATTTGATTTGCACCCCCCCCCCCCGCGCACGTAGAGAGAGCCTCTATCCTTACAACTCTTACCCATCTACATATGAGCAATCATATATAAGCATAATATTCCCTCTATAGCTTTCCCATATGGGACAAGCTTATTTTTCTTTATTTTCCAACACCAATGGGTGAACTTTGAGCAACAATTTCTCATTCACCCAAGCACCATTTTAAGCATATGAATATACCATTTCGAACTACTCACGGAGGAGTATCCGAATCATTCAAAAACAACCACTAACACGAAGTGGACCATGCTTGAAATTGTGCCTCAAAATGCTTATTCATAAGCATTTTCCAACAGTTATTGCATGTGATATTATTACATGTACAATTTTTTGTCCTTCAATAAAACTCAAAAGTTTGTTTGTTCCATTATGAATTTGGTCCATGTTATGTGATTTTATTGAACATATAATATTTACGGGCAATAATAAATAGAAGGGCCTCGGAATGAGAGGTGATCATACGGAAAATCGACACATATAGTTGATTTAGATTTGTTAATTTGATCTAAAATTAAGATTCTTTAATTTAGATAAATTTTAATAATCTTTTGTGGAGGAAGGAAGCCGGAGAGTAGTATTAGCCACTAGGATAAGGAACTGATTTAACTAGTTTAAGGGATTGTGAACATATTCAATGAATATATAGTCAACAATTTTGCGTCATATTCTAACTCTATTAAGTTTATGAATCATCACTTTCGCAATCGTTATTTTTGCTAAAGCAATACTCCCAAGGTTGAAACGTTGTTTCCAGCACTAATAAGTGACACTAAGTGCAATCTCCAGCGACAACGATCTGAAATGAGGTGACTTACAAACCGACACAGCAGTGATCAAAATCTTTACCTATAATCGAAATTTACTCTCAACTTTCGATCTGGATTTTTAGTGTATAAATTATCAAAATTTTAGATAATATAGTAGAATGTATTCTGAAGGTGTTCTCAAGTGACGTGACTTGGTAGTATAAGGCTGAAGATCTCATTTTGAGGTCATAAGTTCTAATTCAGAGAGTACATTTCTTTTAAGAGCCTGAGACAGCCGGAAGTTTTACATTTTCCGTTTAAGTCCGAAATGAGTGGTTTGGCGACAGAGTTTCAATGATTCAAAAAAAAAAAGGTTTTCCGAAGGTAATGTGGAGGTGGGATGGTGTCGGCACCATTGATACTTAATTAATGTAATTTTATATCACATAAAGAATAAAATTTAATGGATTTGGATTCAGTGCCCTATGACCTTGGGCTAATATCTATATGTAATAAAATTTCAACCATAGGCTAATATAAAAGTGCACAGGGGAAACAAAATATTTAAAGAATCAACAAGTGGTATGGGTGGGTTAGGTGCTTGTCTATTGCTTTCAAGTTTTTTTGTTTGTTAGTTTTTAAATTATTTAATGGTTAACTTAAAGGCTTTAATTTTTTTAAAGGGAAAAGTATTAAAAAAAAATATATATGGTTACACTTATTTACGAAATCAAGATTGAGATTTTTTTTTTGTGACATAATAGTATCATGTGATTTCATCTGTTTTAAAAAACCGACAAAATTGATAACATTATTAGTGACTATCGATGTGGCATGATGTCTGCTGATATAACATGATAGATGTTGATGTAGTATGTGTATGATTACTGACATGACATGACATGACGTGAAAATATAGAAGGACGAAAATGCACATGTCATATCATCATATACTAACGGATAAATTCACATGGTGTTTTTATCACGAAAAATCATTGTTCTGAATTCATAAAAGAGTGAAACCACATGATTTTTATTTATTTTTTTCTTTTAAATATAATACTACATTATGGCCGGAAATCTCAGAAATATAAAAATTATCTTAAACTCTAAAATCCCATTATTATAATGATGTGCTTTGAAATGGGTAACTTAATGTTGCAGGAAAAATATAAGCTGCTTGAGATTTTGTTCTCAAGTTAATAGACCAGAAGATGTTTAATAAAAACAAGCGTGAATTTGGTGTCTATCATGGTTTGTGCCAAAATAGAGTGCATATGATTTGTGATGATTATTAACAATGCCCAATTTTTTATATTTCAAATCTAAATATATAAAATAAATATAATAAAATATGAATATTCTATTCGATAACTAAAATATTTAAGTTAAAAATTAAATATTTCATTTAATTCAGTGAATTATCTATTTTAAGTAGGGATAGAATGGGACGAAATTAGTCAATTTGATACCATCTCATTATTTTTAGGTAATAAAAAATAATCTTTTCTTGTCATGCATCTGTTAAATTATGTCTCATCATATTAAAATCTCGTTCCATATAAATTTCGGGATATTGTTTTTGTCTCGTTCCTTACCATTTTCAAAAAGAAAATATGTCTCAAATCCTGACGAGAAAAATTACCAACCCTAAATTTAAATATAAAAAAAAAAAAAATCAAAGTTCAATACTAAAGATGAGAAAATGACCACCAATGACCATGCAAATTGTTATAATGATACTTTAGTCATTTCAATTTTGAAAATATAAGATTTAGTCTTTGATATTAAATATTTTCGATTAATTTTGATCACTTTTCATAAGATTAGTGTCAAATGACTTAAAAACCAAAAAAACTATCACAAGATGGTAAAAACTTATTTTAAAATTAGACGAAAAATTGACTCAATCAACAAAAAAATATTTAACGATAGAGAATAAAACTTATATATTTTAAATTATAAGGACTAAAATTTATATTTTAAAAATTATATATACTAAAATATCATTATAATAATTATTTTCCCATGGCTAAATATATAAATCATTGATTTTAAACTACCGACAAAGCCCGATCATGCGGAGGAAATCAAGTGAACTTATAATGATTTGCCACTTTTATGACCAGCCAAAAAAAAGCTTCTCAATTAAGATTTTTATTGTCAGTCAAAGAAAGTTCCATAATCTCTTTGCCTTTTTAGAGAAAATAATTCATCATTTTCTTTGAACATTCAAATTCAATTCACCTCCAAACCCACACCAACAAAATAATTATTTAGTCTTAAATTTGTTATTAATTTAATTATTGTAGTTCAAGATCATCCGAATCCTCTTCAGATTAGTTAAAGTTTAGTTTAGATAAATTTTACTAATAGAGTTTTTAATTAAAAGTTTTTTTAAAGCTTGAAATCTTTATAAGTTATGATATGTTGAAGAAAATATTTCACATCGGTTTAAATGAATGAATACACTCAAAACATAATCATTCGATAACCTTCAATTCTCAAGCTAACTATAACTTATGGGTTGAGTTAGGTTCATAAATTTTAACATGATATCATAGTTACACTAATGCACGAGTGAGTCAACACTACATATTCACGTAATACGGATTAGGCAAAAGACCGGTATGTACATGAGACGGGAACATTGAGAAAATATCTCACATCGGTTGGAATGAATGAATGAACTCAAAATATAAATATTGAAATATCTTCAACTCTCGAATTAATTTTTATATTAAATTAGACACGTAAATTTCAGAAAACACATCATATTTAAAATATATATATATTTCTACCAACAGAGAAACACACCAATCTATTTTTAAATATTAAAAAAAATTGAATGTTTATGTAATCAAGCTAGTTAATTTATGAGTTGAGTTAGACTCAAGAATTTCAATATGATATCAGAACCACACTCATATACGAGTGAGCCAACACTACCTATTCATATAACACAGATTAAGTAAAAAATCAACCAATGCATAAAACGAGAACATCGAAAAAAATATCTCACATCGATCGAAAAGAATGAATTAACCCTATTAACATCCTTAAAACAAACCAATTTATTTTATGAATCTATTATATATATATATATATATATATATATACTAGTTTTTACCCGTGCATACGGCACAGTGTTACAGTATTTGGCCCGTGCCTACGGAACGATGTTACAGTATTTGCTCGTGCTTAAGATACGGTGTTACAGAATTAAATGATTTTATTTTTTAATTAAATGATGCACGTGCCTACGGCACGGTATTACAGTATTTAGATGTGCCTACGGCACAATGTTACAGTATTGGCTGTGCCTACGGCACAGTGTTACAGAATTAAATGATTTTATTTTTTAATTAAATGATTTTATTTTAACTTTCTATTTTTTAATTTGAAAATTTTTGATAATTTTCATCAATCAATTCACTCTATTTCCTCCAATTACTAATGAAATGATCTCGGCTGTCAATTAAGCAGTGGCGGAGCCACTTGGTGCCCAGTGGGGGCAGTTGCCCCCGCTGGGCACCACTTTTTTTTTTTTTTTTTTAATTTCTAATATATATATATATATATATAATATATATATATATATATATATATATATATATATATTAGAAAATCTAAATAATTAAATAATACCCATAAATATATTATTTATTAATTTCTTGAGTTGTATTTTTTTTAATATAATATGATGACTAAAGTCTAAATTAGTTGAAAAAATTCCAATACATTTATGCATCAATCTTATTTTTCATTTTAAATCCACTCATTTATGTGTTTTCTATTTGCAAAAAAAAAAGAGGGGAGTCCATTACATTTAAATAAAAATAACTATATTTATACTTAGGTTTGGTTATTGATCTTCTAATTTATTAATATATTTCTAGTGATTCTTTAACTAAACCACATTGTGTATAGTTGTTATGTGTAAAATATTCGCTTATTAATATAAATATAATTATTTTGTATATATTTAGTTGTTCAAAGTATAAATATTACATTTTAGCACGAGGTTTTTAATAATGTAATTAAAAAAATGGTTAAATTTATAATAAATTAACGGAAATTTAGTATATAATATACTACATAAATTTAAAATACATAATTTTAAAAATAAATTTTTAATTCAATTTTAAGAGTAAATTGGTATTTTTAGAAATTATTGATAAAAATATATTTCTGAAAATTTTGGGTTAATTTATAAGTTTAAAAATTATGGGTTATTTCATAATTTTCAAAAATATAGGGATTATCTTGTAATTTTAAAAAATATGTATGAATTCGTTATATATTATTTTGGTTAGGACAAAATTTCGCCCCCGCTGACAATAATTTCTGGATACGCCACTGCAATTAAGCCACATAAAGAGAGTCGTTGGATACACTCTCTTTATTCCAACATTATTTTCCTTTATTATATATATATATATATATATATATATATATATATATATATATATTAAAAAAATTGAATGTTTCTAAAAAAGATGACTGTCATTTCTGACTTGTATGGCATGCTCAAGTCTAATCAGCTATTCAGATTGTGAAGCAAAGAAAGTGGATGCAAATCCTCACAGCCTCACTTGTGAAAGCACAAGTACAAACTTCCTTCCCAGCCCTATTTATATTAGTCTGCTACTTTCACAGCTTTTGGGTCCTACCAGTTTTATCATTTTTGGTCAAATCTAAAATTCTAAAAAAAATCATTCTAAATGAAAAATTTCATTCGAAATTCGAGACGAGATGAGATGAGATGAGATTAGACGGGATATTTTAATTATCATCACCCAGGATGTGCAATTTTATTTTGTTTTACATGTATAATATAGTGTAATTTTATTTTGTTCGACATTGTATATGTACAATGCCGTGTATCAATATGAAAAATTCACGTGGACTCCCGTATGAGAATGTGTGTGTGTTCAATGAGAGATTCCTTAATTTATTAAGTTGAGTGACACATTAAAAGATAAAGAAAATATGAATTTCAAATGTAGTATTATTTATCTTTAAACATATTGAAATATATATATATTTTTATATTATAGTGTCACTTAACTTAAGTTAAGAAATCGCTCATTAAGAACAAACTCTATTTCTTGAGTACATACGTTCGAATGTTATAAAAATTTAGTATATAATAGTATTTATAATTACTAAACTGCATTATATTCTATTGGACCAAATTTAGAATGGGTCTAATAAAAGTCCCAAGAAGAATTATCACATCAAAGCCCAATGGGCCCAATGAAAAGTCCAAAAGCAAGTCATCAAGAGAGCCTAATCTAAAGGGGATCCTTATTTGGGAACCTAGGAAGAGGAAAAAGATTCCTCATCCAAAGAAAGGACAAGTACGTATATCTAAGTAGGGGTGGTAAAACGAATCAACGAATCGAATTTGTATCGAATTATAAACGAATCGAATAAAATGTGATGGATTCGTATTCGATTCGTTTATTGAACGAATCATAATATCAGGATTCGTATTCGATTCGTTTATTAAACGAATCGAATACGAATATTCGTTTAGTCAATGATATTATTTAATAAAATAATTTACCACACTTGATTACATTAATTCTTCATAAATATATACATATGAAATATGTAATTAATATATTTATTAAAAATATCTCACCAAATATCGAAAATATTACTTTTTTCTATGATAATTAGTTATAATTTCTCGAATTTTAATTGAAAATTAACAAGAACTAGTAAATAAAAATAATAAAACGAATCCTAAACGAATAAACGAATCCATGAGCTTAAATTCGTATTCGATTCGTTTAATAAACGAATCGAATTGAATTGACCCATTTATTAAACGAATCCATTTTTTCAAACTCGTATTCGCTTTAAAGCGAATCGAACGAATAAACGAATCCTGACCCAAATTGCCACCCCTATATCCAAGTGTCACTCAACATGGACATAAAGGAACAAGTGTTGACATATGTCAATGAGATGTGATACTTTTTACCAACACAACAAAGACTATAGTCAAATCAAGGATTGAGAATGCCCAATTTGAAGCAAGTTTGGTAAAAAAGCTTGGGCCCGGCTCGGACCGACTTGTCCGGGAGTAAAAAAATCCGGGTCGGACCCGCGAAGTAGAGGCCAGGTTCGGGCTCGGGCCCGAGCCGGACCTAGCACATTAAGCCTGAGCCCGGTCCGGCCCTAAAAAATTATTATTTATATATATATATATATATAATAAATTAAAAATATATTTAATTTTTTATTAATAAAAATCGGGCCAAATAAAGCCCGGCCCGGCCCGATAGACGCCCAAGCCAAAAAAATACTTACCGGGCTCGAGTCGGCCCATTGCCACTCTTAATTTGAATCCGAAATTACTGTTTGTCCGTTGGTATAAGAATTTACGCCAACAGTTTGACACCATCTGTGGGGACTCGATGAAAGGTTTTGGAAGTCTTACCGTGAGCATAGATGTGAAGCAAGAGTACTATGATTTTGAGGCTAATGACGAGAGTTATGGATATGAAGAAGGGCACAAGTGGATCCTAATGATGAATCCAAGTTACATATCCATCCTCCTTCAAATCCTCATCCGATGACAAACTCATGTGGTTCAATTACAACAAAAAATAGATCAATTGGCTCGAAATTTTAATAGAATGTTCAACTAATTCAAAGTATAAGAGAATAGATTCAAGCAAAGGAAATCAAAAGCTTATTTTATTCCAAGGATAAAAGTTAAGATGAATATATAAAATTATTCTAGGATATGAGGATAGAAATTATTGTAGGATCCTAAGGTGAAAAAACCTCATCATCATATAATCAAACTATTATAAAATAAAAGTACATAAAAAGAAAGCATGAAAACTCCTGAGAAAGCATCATCATTGTCGTAGGTGCCCTGTCATCCTAGACATCATTAGACCTCCCCAATTAGGGATGACAATGTGTAAGATTTAATGTGAGTTTTTCATTACCAAACCCGCACCCGCTTATGAATAAATTATCAAATTCGCACCCGCATATAAAAATAAATTACAAAATCCGAATTGGTACCCAATTGATTTTTTTTTGGGTTTTTAAAATTTTATATGAAAATAAATTTCCTGTGATAAATATTCCCCATATATAATATGACAACCAAATTAAACAGATTATTAAACCATCTATAATTTCTTCACATGTCAAGAGAGTTTGGTTTGAAGTCAATATGAAGTCGCAAATATTAAACATGATACTAGACCAAATACAATTAAAAAATGATAAAATTGATTAAAAAAAAATTAACTACAGATTAACTACAAATTAAACTAATACAAGACCAGAAACAATTCAAAATTTTTTTTGATAAAATTAACTACAGAATGTGAGTCCTTTTATATGAGTAGGGGTGTGCATTAATCGGTTTTAACCGATTAACCGAACCGTTTCGACCCATTTTTTTATTACGGTTCGGTTAATTCGGTTAAATCGGTTAAATCGGTTATTACGGTTAAATTTTTTAATTTTTTCGGTTATTCGGTTCGGTTACGGTTATGAGATTCGTATAACCGAACCGACCGATTAACCGAAATTAAACCATATATATATATATATATATATATTTTAAAACCCTAAATCAAAAATAACACTTCAAAACCCTAGCTTCTCTGCCATCTCAAAAACCCTCCGCTCAGTTTTTGGTCGTTGACTATGAATGTAAATCCCTAGCTTCTCTGCCTTGTTAAAATTGATACTCTCTGCATCCAAAACTACAATCATGGGAAAATCAAGCACAAAGTAAGTATCTTTGGCTCTCTTTGGTTTTGTTAATGTACTTTTGGCTTCGTCCCATTTTTTTTTTTTGGGTTTAATTTTTTTTTTTCCTCAATTGCAGAGCAGAATCATCGACCAAAAACCCTAGCTTCTCTGTCGACTCTAAATTCTGAAACAATCACAAAATTCCGCCACTTACAAACACAAAATTCCAAATTCTGAAAATCCACATACAGCTTACAGAGTTACAATCACAAAATCCGCCATTTATAATTTGATGTATTTTTGATGGATTTGAATTTATATTTGTGTAATTGTGTTAAATGCTTTATTGAAATTTGATTTTGATGAATTTATATTTATTGGATTGGTTAATAACCGAATTAACCATAACCGACCGAAATATAACGGTTAATTGGTTAATGGTTATGAGTCATAAATTGGTTAATTCGGTCACACTTTTATTTAACCGAAAATTTTGGTTATGGTTAAAAAATCATGGATTAACCGACCGAACCGACCGATGCTCACCCCTATATATGAGTGTATTTTATTTACCCTAAAAAATAAAAAAAAAATAAAAATTTAAGTTTGTGGATAGTGGATACCCGTTGCGGGTATCCACGAGTTTTGCTTAATTACCAAACTCGTACCAAACCCACAACGAGTTTTTTTTTAATTTATCAAACCTGCACCAAATCCGCTTAAATATTTATCAAATCCTACCCATTGCGGGCAGATTTTTACGGGTTTGTGAATTTGCAGGTGAAATTGTCATCTATACTCCCAACATGCTATTGAACTCAGAAGAACCTATATGGATACTTCCAAAGAAATACTTGAAAATATTTATGCCTTACCTCTAGCCCCAGAGATATCCAAGGACCATAGGACAAAAAAATTCTCCAGGGATCCAAAAAGGAAAAAATCTCCAAGGATCCTAAGACAGAAAAATCTCCAATGATCTAAGACGTAAAAAATCTCCAAAGATCATAGGATAAAAAAAATTCTCCAAGGATTTAAGAAAGAAAAATCTCCAATGATCTAAAATGAAAAAATCTCCAAACATCCTATGACGAAAAATTTCTCCAAGAATCCTAAGATAAAGGAGAATATCCAAGGATCCTATGATGAAAATCACCTAGGATTTAAAACCACAAAAGGTCATGGGATGAAGAATCTATGAGGACCCTAAAATGAAAAATCTCCGAGGATCCTAGGATGAAAAAAATCTCCAAGGATTATAAGATAAAAAATCTTCAAGAATCATAAGAAGAAAAATCTACTGCGAACATAAGACAAAAAATCTCTAATGATCATAAGACAAAAAAATATCTAAGGATACTAAGATGAACAAGTTTCAATGATCATGGGACAAAAAAAACCTTCAATGATCCTAGGATAAAAAAATAGGGGTGGAGAAACGAATTCACAAATCAAATTTGTATCTAATACTAAACAAAATTAAGTAAAATATGATGGATTCTTATTTTATTTATTTGTTAAAAAAATCATAATATTATGATTCATATTCGATTCTTTTAGTAAATGATTCAAATACGAATATTTGTTTAGTCTTAATATTATTTAATGACATAAATTATAGTAAATTTTTTTTTTATATTATTTCTTTATAAATATATACATATGAAATACACAACTAATATATTTACTAAAAAATAACTCATCAAATATATACAAAATTATTTTTCATTAGTAATTGGTAATACCTTCTTGAAAATTAGTTGAATAATAACGATATCTAATAGAGGAAAATAATAAAACAAATTATAAACGAATAAACGAATCAATGAGCTTAAATTTATATTCGATTCGAATCGAATCCTAACCTATATTGCCACCCCTAGAAAAACCTCCATGGATGAAAAAACCTCAAAGGGTCCTAATACGAAAAAAAAATCTCCAAAGATTCTGGTATGAAAAAAATCTCCAAGGATAAGAGAGAAAAATCTCCAAGGATCCAAGACAAAAAACTCCAAAGATCATAGGATGAAAAATCCCCAAGGATCCCAATATGAAAAAAATCTCCAAGGATTATTAGACAGAAATTTTTTCAAGGATCCTAAGACGAAAAATCTTCAAATATCCTGAGATAAAAAATCTCCAAGGATCCTAAGATGAAAAAATTCCAAAGATCCTAAGAATAAAAATCTCTAAGGATTCTAGGATGAAATTTTTTTCAAGGATTCTAGAAGGAAAAATTTACAATGTTTGTACAATGAAACTCAAGGATCATAATATATATAAAAAAAATCTCCAAAGGTATGATCACTTTTTCAAATATTCTACATGAAAAATCTCTTAGGATCCTAGTATGAAAAAAATTTCAAGGATCCTAAGATAGAATAATCTCCAAAGATCCTAAGACGAAAAATCTCCAAAGATCCTAAGAATAAAAATCCTCAAGGATCCTAAAATGAAATTTTTTTCTGAGATCCTAAGACGGAAAAATCTACAAAGATCCTATATATATATGATGAAAAATCTCCAAAGATCATAGGATGAAAAATCTTCAAGGATCCTATTTTAAAAAAAAAATAAAAATTCAATGGTCCTAAAACGGAAAATCTCCAAAGATCCAAAGACGAAACATCCCCAAAGATCCCAGGGAAAAAATCTCTGAGGATCCTAGGATGAAAAAAATTTCTAATGATCATAAGATGGAAAAATCTACAAAGATCTTACGATGAAAAATCTCCAATGATCCTAATATGAAAAAATTCTCCAAAAATCCTAAGACGGAAAATTTTTCAAAGATCTTAAGATTGAAAAATCTTCAAGGATCTTAGGATGAAAAATCTCTTAAGGATTCTAGGATTAAAAAAAATCTCCAATGACGAAAAAGTGATCATACTTTGCTTGAATTGCAATAAAGCAGAACGCTCATTATAATGGCAGAGTGGCTGCAACCCAGCAAGGGTAAGCTCATACTTTCTGTTATATTATATGTAATCAATAATCTCATATAGAACATAACGACGTCAAAATCTTCATGTAACCGACCCCACGAAATGGGAAAATGCTTTATTTGGTTTGGTTATGTGATATAGTATGTACGAATAAAATACATACTGGTTTTGATACACATCTTGTAACAGAGACAAGTGGAGCTAGTCTCATAATTGGTCTTTTTTGTGGCAAGTATTACAAGCCTTTCTGGGAAATTGACAAAATTGATAGGTACAAAAAACATGAAACCAAGATCTTAGTCCAGAGAATTAATCCCAGCCTTCATTCATTGCCGGCTACTAACCATGATTGTCTCTAAAAAAATTAAATATGATATGATTTGAATAATTTTGATGAGTTGATGTTGCTTGCCTTTGACACAAAATTTGTTCGGACTCAGTAAATTCTTATCAAAATTCTGCAGGAGACTATGTTTAATACTTTCAATAGAGGTTTAGCAGTTGAGAGATAAATATAAATAGACGCATGGAATAAAATGCTTATAAATTTACTAAGAATCCTTGCATTCACATGTATCTCTAACATCAACAAACTATGACTAGAACCAAACTAGACCAAACCAATCAAAACCTATTTCAGTTTTCCCGACATGAATATCTTTTGACGTTATTATGCTCTATTTGATATCATTGTTTCATCAAATTCCGTAAAATTTAGCTCTTTTTTAATGGATTCTGTCTTTGTCAACTTAGTTCTACTACCTCGCTTAACATATAGCAGCACCATTTGCTTTTCTTTTCTCACCGGAATACTTAAAGGTCTATATTGGACATATCCGAATCATCTTAGTCGTGTTTATTCAACTAGAACAATAATTGATAATCATGGTAAAGTTTCAAGAACAAAGACAACACCATCCCACTAATCAAGGATCAATCTCAAGAAAGCCTTCCATCTTACTGTAGCCAATGACCAAGAATACAGGTAAATACAGTAAATTGAAAAACAAAAATCCCTCTATTCAAAATCTAGGATGGCCTGTGAAGAACAATAAAAAATCTGTATATTGAATTTCGTAGCCTATCATGTTTGCCAATACCAAAGCAAATACTGATTCACAATAGTAATTACTTATCTTGTTGGTATGCCTTCAATACCTCTCCATTCTTCATTGCCAAATGTACCCAGAAAGAGTTCCCAAGTGCAGTTATATTAGCCACCATTCACTGTTTTGCCAAACCTAAGATTCACTGACGTGATTAGCTGGCATATTCACAGCCAACTCATCAGTCACCGGCATATTTCTGACGTGATCAAGAATCCCAGTGACTTCTCTATGAACATAACTAAAACGCTCCTTGGAGATCAATGACTCTGTCAATAGAGTTGCAGCGAGAGAATGAAACACCTGAGCACATTCATCACTGCTGCTTTGAGCATTTGGATCTTCCATTGGAACTAAGGAACTTTCTAATCGCCAACGTAGCAGAAGATATTTTTCTGGGAGTTGAAAGTAGTTCTTTACTACCAATACTCGAAGAGAATGTCGGCATAAAATTCCAGAATGTTCAAATTCCTTACATGAACAATGAATTTGCTCATCTTCGGGTATCCAAATCACAAGATACTCCCCATCCATTTTTTTGTAATGTCGCACAAGATACGAACCATTTTCCATTTCAGTTGTTGCATACTGAGTAGACAATACGATTTCATGTTGTAAAACACGGAAGGCATAAGGTGTAAGAATGCTTCGTGCATGTTCCTCAATAGGCATGCATGTTTTGATATGTATATACTGCACCCCTTCTCTGGTTGAATTTCCGAAGGCGGCAGCACATACCTGCCAAGATGCAAACAAAATTAAGAAGATATATCAAACATGACAATTTAGAAATAACAACAGACATCTCACCGACATACCTGCTCGAAGAATACTTGCAAACATGTTTGCTCACTCAATATTTTCTTAAAGAAAGAATCCAAAGATTGGGAGAACTCCATTGTCAGGGTACGAGCCAGAAAGTAACCTCTAATGTAGGAAAATAGCCAGAATGCTCGATATGAGAAGAGTAAAGCTATGTGCTTATCTGAAACAAGACCAAAACGAGCAACAAAATGATTCCACTGATGCTCAAAATCGTCCACAGTCTCCAAGCGGCACAACATATCAAACTCAGCTTTAAATTCTTCATACTGTGATCCCAGTGGTAGAGAGAACCAACTGGATAATTTGGAAAGAATATGCCATATACATATAACGTGTTTAGTATTTGGCATTTCCCTTGCTATACCATCTCTAAGCCCCGAATCTATATCCGTTAGAATTGTCTGTGGGTGTCTCCCTCTCATAAAGCGGACAAAAGTCTGTTCAAAGTAAGAAAAACATAATAGGTATATGAAGATTGATGCAGATTTATTACAAGAATTTGCATCCACGAACCTGTAAAGCCCATGTGAATGAATGAGAGCTTTCGTCTTGCAGCAACACACAACCCAAGAAAATTGCGTTGCCATGATTATCCATACCAAACCACACACCTAGGAACAATCCGTAGGTGATAGAACGATAACTGGTGTCAAAAGTAACTACATCACCAAACAGTGAATAGGCACGGATGGAGTCTCCATATGACCAAGCAATATTTTCAACCTTATCATTTTCATCCATTGTATAGTCATAAACAAAATCCACATCCCTCTCTGCCATATTCTTGCAGGCCTCAAGAAGTTCTAGGGTATCATTCTCTCTTTTCTCAGTGAGCAAAGCATCATTTTCCTGAACCGTCTTCTTACAAGTGCGAACAAAATTCCTTACGTCCTTCTCTATAAAAGGCAACTGTCCAGGTTGAACTCCCTTTTCTAGTTCCAAAACCTTCACTATCCGGTTCACGGGAAACCCAGCTTTTGAGAGTAAAAGAATGCGTTCTTGATCAGCCTCCTGTATCTTCCGATATGCAGGAAGCATACGTACTTGGTCATCTTCCAATAATTCATGGTTATGAACATTACTAAATTGTGAAACATACCATTGAGTAACACCATCAACAATTTCCTTTGTCAAATAGAGTTTCGCATCACATCCACAACGTACTGACTTTCGGTCTCTGGGGTGCTCTACGTTGGCCTTTTTCCTTGGTTGATTAAATCCAGAACGATAACAAACAAAATCTCTCCTATAAATCCCTAAATTTTGGCTTTCAGTTGAGCGAGCTTTTCTGATAGAAAATCCATTCTTCCTTGCAAAATTGCTGTAATATTCAAAAGCCTCATCATCACTTTTAAAAATTTGACCCACATAAGGTGTGAAGACGACTTCCGTTGATAACAAGGATGATGTTGTTTCAGTCTTTACTTGTTGAGAGCTCGTTGACATCTGATCATCTCCTTCATACTTGATATAACATTTCCAATCTCCACATGGGCACTGCTGTCCTCGAATCCATATGTTAGTTGATGGCTTCATTGCCATTTGTGGCAAACGTGGAAAAAAAATATCCCAACTCTAAATCCTAATGCTCCACTTGGCTGCTGACAGAAAGCAGGAAAAAAGAAAAGTGTTGTCGTTGAAAATCTTATATTCATCATTGGCAACAACTACTGTAATAAAAGTAATTTTACCTAATTGAAGAAGCATAATGCCCCACTTGGTTGCTGCAGAAATAGAAAGAAGATAATCAATCTTAGGATATTCAATACTCGGCACTTGAATTAAAATACATTTCAACTGAACCAATCCTATCATATTAAAAACCAAAAACCATTAGTACCTTGAGATTAAAAAAATATCTTTTATTCTTTTCCTAATCTTCTTAGAAACCAAATGAAGCAGGGGCAGTGAAAGAAAATCCTATCAAGAATAAACTTTTTCAAAAATGAAATTCTATCAGTTACAAGCAAACTATGAAAATCTGCCAGATGACGGAAAAATGGAAAAACCCAATATTCATATATTAATCATTAACATATGTTTTCAAATTTTATCAAACAAGGAGTTGAAAACAAAACAGACTCAGTTCATGTAATAAATTAAATCACGAAACAAACAAACAAAAATCAGAAATAAGCTAAATTAAATTTAACTGCATATAAACAAAATTAATCCATATAAGGAATTCAAATTTTGGATTGGATTATGTACTTTCATAACACAGCATGAAAAAAAAGAGAAAAAAATCACTGGAAAATAACACAGACCCAATTCATAACTAATATTTCTTTATTAGCTCAGGATTGATTGCTGATCACAATTACAAAGCAGAGACTAAGCATAAAATTGCCACAAAATATAAAATTTTAAGTAAAAACAAAACATACCCAGTTGATATCAGACGCTTATAATCACAAGATATGAATCAAAACACGAACTTGGAAGAGAAATAAAGATTGGGAAAATGGCACATACCTGTATAAATTACTGCAAAAAAAAAAAAAAAAAAAAAAAAGCTCTGTAAAAAGCAATTCCACTTTCACAACGTGGTGCTGCAAAAGCTACCTGCAAGTACATGAGTATTATAATTACTTTATCAGGAAGAAGTCACCTCATCATTTTCTTCTGTTGTTTGTGCATTTGGGTTTAATCGTCGTCTTTCAACGATTTTTTTTTTTTTTTAATTTTTACTTGTTCGAGTCAACATACATGGCTCGGTTCGGTTTATGAGTTGAATCCGGTTTAGTTCTATTTATAGCCCATGTCATGAAAGCAGTTGATGAACTGGCCAGTTTCATTCTGCCAGGTCAGCATTTACAGGTCATTAATTGGTTTGTGACGTGGCGCAATTACAAGTTTATTAAAAAATGAATAAATAATAATAATTAGATAATACGAATTTTAAAATATCTTAATTGACTTAGTTGATCTTAGTGTTAAAATCTAATGGTCAACTTAGGATAAATTAAAGATTTTAACGGAAAATAGTGAAATATTATTTTATTATAAATTTAATAATAAAATATAATATTTCAAAATTTATAGTATTTAATTATTATTTTGTAATAAATTTAGTAAAAAAAAATATAAATAATCCTAAAAAAAAGATTTGAGTAAGTTTTGAACCTTCAAGTATATCTTAGATACGAGTAATTCTTTGATGCAACGGAATCATGAGTGACGTGGTATCATCAACAAATTAATAAATGACATGTATGATTTAATATCTATTTTTTAGTTATTTTTTAATATTTTAACACACGTGGTAATAGATTATTGGATTGTTACACGGATGACGTGGTACCTCCCGTATACATACCCTACATACCCAAAAATGAGGGATATAGAGTCAATTTAAGGAATTCTCTGTACAACTAGTTTTGTTTTTCAGCTAATGAAAATAATGCAGAGCCAAAAGAAGAATCCAAAACTTGGTAGCATTTGTATTTTTATCTCAAATCTGAATAGATCTGAAATGGTTTTAAATAAAGATCATCTCCATTGAAGAATCTCAAGTTACTCCTGTATATAAAAGATCCAAAGCTTTAACTAAACTTGATATGTCAATCACCAGTAATCTCCACATGAACATTTACCATCAATGAAGTGATGAAACCTGTTTGAATCTCTTAGCACTATTTCCCTGCAAACAATCTTTGATATGAACTTAAAGGCTGAGTGACAGTCACCGCAAACTCGAAGATTTTTCATTATCCTGATAGGTAATCTTGAATTGCGAGTGAGAACAAAAGCAACTGCAATTTTCTCACTGTGATAGCGCAGGAGTTCTTCCTTGCTCTCTGGTTCAAGATCAAAGAGTGCAAATTTCGCCTGCGGCACATATCCAGCATCCCTCATCTTCTGGTTGAGTTCCTTGAGTTTCTCATAAATCAAGTCTTTCTCTGGGTGTGATTTGTCGCCTGCTACAAACACATGGACACCATCCTTCATTGTAACCCAACTACACCCGGCTTCTTTCTTTACTTCGGCTTTCCTCATTGCCTTCCTAGCCTTTGCCACATCTTCCCATTTCCCCCCAGAAGCATACATGTTAGCTAGGAGCACATAGTTCACAGCATTTTGAGGTTCCATGTCAAAAAGCATATTAGCAGCCTTACTACCTAACTCTGTTTCGCGACCATTTGCTCGACAGCAAGCCCCTAAAACTGTCCTCCAAATGAGAATGTTAGGTTTGATTGGCATCTTGTTGATGAAGTCTTCTATCTTATCAAGTTCACCCGCCCGACCAAGGAGATCCACCATGCATGAAAAGTGTTCCATCCTGGGAGCCAATCCATATACTTGACTCATGGTATTGAAATGTTTAAACCCTTCATCAACCAACCCTGCATGGCTACAAGCAGATAAGACTCCGACAAAAGTAACATGATCAGGAAATGGACCTTCCAGTTTCATTCGAGAAAAAAGCCTTAAAGCTTTGTCTCCATGTCCATGACGTGCATAGCCTGAAATCATTGAATTCCAAGAATATACATTCCTTATTGGCATCATATCAAAAAATCGTGAGGCATAATCAATTCTTCCACATTTGGAGTACATGTCAACTAGGGCACTCCCAAATACAACATCATATTCTAAACAAGCTCTTACTCCACAAGCATGGACTTCCATGCCACGCTCTAATGTTGCAACCGAGGCACAAGCGCTAAGAACAGTGGCAAAGATGAAGCGATCCAATCTAAGACCTCTCTGCATCATAAACCAGACCAAATTCATGGCCTTTGGCAACAGCTCATTATGTATGTACCCAGAAATCATGGAATTCCAACTAACATCATCCTTCCTTTCAGACATTCTAGAAAAGATTTTCTCGCATTCATCCATCTCTCCGCACTTCCCATAGCATGCCAGAAGTGCATTTTCAACAGTAGTGTCGTTTGCTACATGATATTTAATCACTTGAGCATGTATCTGGTGCCCAAGTTTCCCAAGTGAAAAAGATGATGCTGCAGCAAGAATGTTTATGAAGGTCACTCTATTAGGACTCCATCCCGCTCGCCTCATGTCCAAGTAATATTTTACAGCTTCAGAAACTAATGCCTCTGAATTAGCTAATGCTCCAATCACAGAATTCCATGAAACATGATCATGCTCCAGCATCGAGAAGAAAACTTTAAGGCATTCACTGAGATGTCCAGTATCGGCGTACAATGCAAGAAGAGCATTTGAGACTGAAACATCCGAATCAAGTCCCAATTTGTGCCCTTCACAGTGTAATTGCCGTCCTAGCATGATCCAACCCAAGCTAGCACAAGAACTCAAAGTACTAATCAGTGAAAATTTTGAAGACATTAATCCATCTCTTCTCATTGCACAGAAGCTCATTACTGCTTCTTCAAAACACTCATTCTGGTCCAGACCAGATATCATGCTATTCCATGAGACAGAATCTTTTTCACTCATGAACCTGAATACTGATCGAGAATCATCAATAGCATCACATTTTGCATACATGCTAATAAGTCCATTTCCAACAGCAACCTTGTTTTTAGATAAGCCACTTCGGATGAGATATCCATGAACCTCT
The DNA here is from genome assembly GCA_019454045.1 of Zanthoxylum bungeanum. Taxonomy (NCBI): domain Eukaryota; kingdom Viridiplantae; phylum Streptophyta; class Magnoliopsida; order Sapindales; family Rutaceae; genus Zanthoxylum; species Zanthoxylum bungeanum. The sequence goes on along the minus strand of SKCR01024881.1, from coordinate 127,122 downwards.
TTACCCTTTCTTCTTCCTTCCTCCAATGCAGCAAATTCAGCAAAAGCACTTAATAAAATAATATGTGAATCAAGATTAACATCAATCAAGTTTCTCATCTCCATAAAAACCTCAGTGGCTTGTTCTCCATGTTTCTGTCTTACTAATCCAACCATCAAACCATTCATGGAGACAACATTCCTCTGATTCATCTGCTCAAAAATCTTCCGAGCATAATCTAAATGGCCCAACCTTGCAAAACCACTTACCAAAGCACTACCTACATACAAATCTGATAAAAATCCAGATTTCTTCACAGTAGCTAGTATCTGCTCTAGCAAATAAAAACCAGAAAGAACAGAAGAATAAGCAGCAGTTATTAAGCTTCCAAATGTATACTCATTAGGTTTAAAACTACACCCAAAACCTTCACTTTGCATTCTTGAGAAAAGCTCAAAAACAGAAACTGTATCTCCTCTTTGTGAATACACTGAAATGATAGAATTCCAAGATATCAAATCCCTAGCGTCTATCTCCTCAAAAATACGGCGAGCACAAATGGTTGACTCTAAACAGCTGCCATACATTGATATCAATACATTACTCACCACCCCATCAAATGCCTGCTTAGATTTCAAAACCAAGCCATGAATTTGCATCCCAAATTTAAGCCCAGTTGATCCACACTCCTGGCAAGCTCGGACAACACTACCAAGAGCATAATGATTTTGTAAAAAACCTGCACGAACCATTTCTTTAAACATCTTACAAGCCTCATTAAACATCCCGTTTTGTGTATACCCAGAGATGATGCAACTCCATGAGACAGAATTTCTCTCAGGCATTTCATCAAACAACTTACTCGCCGATGCCAAATCACTAACTCTAACATAAACATTAATAAGGGTATTGCATAAAAACACATCATAAGCAAACCCATATTTCAAAATTTGCAAATGGAACAGTTTGGCATCTTTTGGGATACAAGAGTATCGATATTTTTCAACCAAAAGTTCATAAATATCGAAACTTGCTGTTTGGGGCTGTAGTTGTGATACTTTGTGCTGATGAAATAGGGTTTCTAATGGGATTGGAGAATTTGTGGCGCAGGATTTAGCGTTTTGGAGAACAAAGCGAAGAGGGTGGTTGGTATTTTGTGTTGTAAAAGAAGAGTTACTGAATGTTGCAAGAGTTCGCTTATGGCTGTGAATCATGGTACCGTTGAAGCAACTGTGGTTCGTGCATTTGGCGCCTCCAATTTTTTTTTTTTTAAAAAAAGTTCGTTATTTTAGTTACGGTTCTTGCTTTTAAACGTTCAACACAAGTACCGGTAAATTTTTAGTAATTAATAAGTAAACTGTTATGAGACCATTAAGCTCCAGGTAAATCCCTATTGCATCATGAAATTATCAACTAGGGTGTTTGGGTATCCAAATAGCGACCGTCCATATTTTTTAAATTCATCTCGAGATCGGATCAACCCCACGTGTGAGAAATACGAAGAGATGGAGGGTTCTATACAAGTAAAGACTTCATGTGATTCAATTCATATTCAGATTAGTTAAAACAGTCCATGGCTGGAAAACATTTTTGCAAAAGTTTCTGGTTTGAATAACAGAGAAGTCTCTGCTATGTCGTCGAAACACTTGCAGGGAGATTCCTACTCCAGAGAAGAGAGAGATCAAAATGCTGAACAAATTAGATTTTTTTTTCAATGAAAAGCAATGTATGATGTTACACAAGAAAAAGAGAGAGAGATATTCTATCTTTTGGTTGGATTTGGAGGTTATGAAGGTCTTAAACAAGAAATATTCTATTTCATAATTTCCAGAGGCCTCTGAGCAGAACCCAGTTCCTGCTGCTTGGGTGACTTTACAAAGATGACCAACTTGGCCAAGTTGACCGCGGCAAGTTCCAGCATCATCCAGCCTAGAGAAAAATCATGATTCGATGCTTATTCAATGTCATGTAATGCAACTGCACAAATTGTTTCTCTGCTCATTAAACTCACCTGGTCATTTGGTTTTATCAGCGTTCGTTTGGCTGGCCAATGGAAATCCGATGAGAATAATGAAGGATGATCTCTCTGCCTCTCTAACGTACTGTACAGTGCCATTCATGAGCTTAACAAGCTTTTGGCTGATGTATAGGCCAAGACCTTCCCTTGAGACACCTTGGCCATGGTAAAACATCTCATGAATTAACTTTTCTGGGATTCCTGGTGCTGGATGAGTGATCCTGCCACAACGAATCTCACGTAAACACCAATAGTATCTTGCAAGTTTCCTTTAGTAGAGGTGTGCAAAAGAAAGAGAAAATTGTAATGATAGCATATTAGGCTGCAGAGAAAAAACAAACAAATTCATAGTCTGAGCTTAAAAGAGAACTTACCGAAATTCAAGATGAACAATGTGTATATTTTTCCCTAAACGTTCCTTTCGTGGAATTACTCTGAATGCAATTGAAGATTCCTCAAATGCAGGGGTGAAATTGAGTGCATTAATTAAAAAATCCGAAAGGACCTGCTGAAGTCTCAACTTGTCTCCATATAAGCTCATGGTTAACACCTCAGCTGGTAAATCACGGGTAATCTGCACTTGGTGTTCCCGACTTGGTATCATAACTTGTGTCATGACTGCTTCAAGAGCTTCCCCAAGGTTGAACTCACCAGAATTCAGTTCCATATAGCTGCATAAGAGTGACACAATGATATAAAATTATTCCAAATTTCATCTGGGCTTGGACAAAGTAGCATCAATCAATGAGAAATCAGATATATGCTATAGTCAATTACTTTATTACAATAGATCTAATGCTATATTAAACTCAACTATCTAGAATAGTTCACAAACAGACTTGGATATAATCAAATTTGACAATCATACCATTCCTCAATGCTTTCAAGGTCAGTGTCATCAACAACCCTGGTTAATTGTTCCTGACACAATATGCTTGTCTTCAGGAGCTGCTTCTGCTCTTCGCTTAAAGCAGAAGATCCCATTAGGTTCTGCATAAAAGCTATACCACTTAGAGGCTTCCTGATTTCCCGACGAACATATGCCAATTTATTGAGGCTATTGGCTGCAGCCTGTTCTGATATCCTCTGGACCTGCAAAGCATATTGAAGTTCTGGACTAGCCACATGCAGAAAGCACAGAATCCCAGTAATATTTCCCTCTGCATTAGTCCTTCTGTTAGCCGAGAGTAATGCTTCAACATATTTACCCTGCGTATCAAAGAACCCAAATAGTATTTTATCTGCATCTTGTCCAGAAATTACTTTGTTCATTACTATCCCGAGTTTGGTTAAGGTGTCCTGATTTTTGACGCGACAACCAAATTTGTTAACCGTAAAAACTTCCCCAACGAGCATCCGTTCAGTGGCTTCTTCCCTCTTCAAACCAGATAATTTTTCCATTGCATCATTCCACTCCAAGCAGCGACCATTCTCATCAGTCATAAAGACAGGAGGAATAAGAGCAGAAGGGCTCCGCACAATTCCTACATAATCACCTTGGATACGGGTATATTTGTCCAAAATCAACTTTTGCCCTGTAATATCTTGTCCAACAAAGCAAACGCCAATAACATTTTCCTTTGTATCTTGAGTACAGCAAGCATTAACTACCAGGATAACTGGACCACTGCTTTCCTGAGGACCAAATGTCTTTAGCTTGATTTCAACATTTCTTTCTTCTATACCTGCCAGTCGTATATCAATATAAGACTCGATGGAGATCAAGCACAAAAGTCGTAGAAGATTGAAAATAGTACTTAGGCCAAAGCATGAAGCAAGGAATACAGTTACAATATAAAGTTATCTGGAAATAATGAGATATTTGGAACAGTGGACAGTTTTCATATAGTATATAATACACCTGCCTTGACTTGGTGGTTTACTGGGTATTCACAGATGATAAAAACATAGTACCGACTATATTGGGAGTTACAAATGCAGAGGCTGTACATATGTAAAACTCCATTTCCTTAACTATATCTCCTTCACCCACTGAACGTGTAATGAATTAAGAGATAGTAAATATTACTTGATGCAGTTGGAAGACTAACTTAAGAAGCAGCAACTGACCAAAGACAAGCATGAGTAGTCGGTATGCTTAAGGCTTTAGCAGATTTATCTTTCAGCTTTATTAAAACTTTAGTAAACATATACCATTCAGATGCATAAAAATGTAAACCATTCAGCATATGTTTGTGTTTTGTCTGTAAACACATTAACAGTGTCTCAGAATACCATATACATAACTAATAAGTGTTTCGAAATGAGAAACAAAGTGTCACCTAGAAAAGCCGACGATAGTATGTTCTTAACCATGTCAACTGAATCATCATCAACAAGATTGACTAACAGTGTGCCAATGGCTTGGTCAACAGTCAGACCAGTGAGTTCAGCTGCTTTGGAATTCCACCCGTTTACTTTACAAGATGCATCGACAGCCAAAATGGGGACTGCCGCCGTCTCAAGCAGGCGAACCATTTCATTTGTTATGATGCGCAGTTCATCGACCCTCTCAATACTGTCATCAACTGATGGAACTTTCACAATCATTTTGGAATCCTCAGCAACCTCATCTTGCAAAGTTCCTCTTAATATCAGCTGTAAGGAATGTATAGCGTCCATTTCTACATCTTCCCAAGGTAAGCTCCGTTGCTTAACTACCTCCAGAAATGTCTTGAATGATGATCTGGGGTGCATTTTTCTTCCAGCATCCTCAACACCCGAATCATGTTTTGCACCACCCCACTTGATCTCTTTTGCAGTATGAGACCGAAACCAAAAGAGGAAATCTTTGGAAGTAATCTTGACAGCAGCCATACCACAGACTGCATCACCTAGAACTAAAGCATCTGAATAGCCAGCTTCCATGAGACTATCAGTACTTAAGCCTGTACTGTCTCTGTGATACTCAAGAAGCCAATCAACAATATCTTTGATTTGCGCTTCGGTAGGGGTCACCCCAAGCATCCAAAGTTTTCCTCCGTAGAAAAGTGCAGCTCCATCACACTTAACAAGATCCATCACATTAGGTGATTTAGTAACAATTCCTACAGGAGAATCTCGAAGAAGCATGTCACAAAGCACAGTTTGAGTTCGCAGAATATGCTTCTCCCTGAGTTGGGCAGCCAATTCCACTTCCTTGTTGACCTGGACACCAAAGACTTGAATCAAGAACTCACAAGCATACCTCAAGGGAAATGGAACAAACCTAGGGCTAGTGTGATGGCAAACCACTAAGCCCCACAACTTTTTTCCTTGTTCCCGATCATTATCCAGCTCATCTTCTTCCTCATTGATTGTCACAGACATCACAAGAGATGCAATTGAACCCATATTTTCCATATACTGGGTGTGACACCCATGAGGAGCCCTCAGTGTGGAACCACAAAGACTTAATGGCTGATCTAACTTCTTGTCTTGAATTACCTTAACCGGCGGGGCTAAACAATCACATATCATTCTAACCTTGTTTTTCATGATAAGAAATCTGGAAGCTTGTGGTATATCAGTAGCAGGATAATGCAAGCCAAGATAAGGTTCCAAGTCAGGTCTGCGGCACTCGGCAACAACTTCCCCATGCTCATCTTCATGAAATTTATACACCATCACCCGATCATAACCCGTCAAATCACAAACCTCCTTGACTAAAACATCACATAATAATGATATATTCCCACTAGGCAAGGACTGCAATCTTGATATAGCTTTAGCAGCAAGCTTATATGACTTTAATGCCCCAGCAGCGGTCACAGGCACATCATCTGGATTCACTGGCTCTAAATCTATCACTAACCCCACATCAATTCTATGCAAAATTGCATAAAATGGCTTACCTGAAGTCTTACAATGAACCAATATCGGATTTAGAAGATTTACTTCCCCAAAGTTAGCTGCTTTTTGCAAGGCAGCAGCACCTGCGGACCGAAAGAGTGTCCTCACATCAGTTCCAAAAGTCAGAGCTTCTTGCTGCTCCATGTTTGGAACAGCATGTGGAGCCAAGTCCAACATTTCTGGGGCGTTTTCACTGTAGCCAAGAACAGTGAAATTATGCTCATCTACTGCAATCATACACCCAAAGGGTTGAATCAACCTACCTCTTTGCACCTTTTGGAGGTAAGCTGATACAGTTGAAGAAGGAACATTGCTAGTTGAACTTGAGATGTTAATTGAAGTAGAGTAATCAATAACCCTATCAGATTCTTCAAAGTCTACATCTAACTTAGCATCAATGGAGGTCTGGGCAGCAACACGAGCATTTTGTTTCGATCTAGCAGAACTACCCCTAGAATAATTAGTCCTGTTTGTTGACTTTGAAGACATCTCTTCCTCTTCAACAATCAAACTAAAACTACCCAACTAAAACAAGAGTCCCAGAACTTAAAACCCTGCAACATGGAATCCAAAGTTTGTTCTTTTAACACAAAAACTCAAACTTTCTTACCATAAACCATAATTACTTAATTGAAAACAAAAAAGTAAAAACCCCATATCAAATGATCTTCTCTTTGTCACTCAGAATCTGCTGGACCAGGAATCATCATGAAAGTTGAAAAAAGAGTGAATATCAAACCCATCTGCACATCAATACCCAAAAAGCAATCTCTTTTTCTCTCTCGTTTTGAATAATCCCATGAATCCATAAAAATAAAAATAAATAAAGCTTGACAAAAATAAAAGTAAAATCATTCACATAGTTGTATCCTCCTCCGCAAGATTCTATTCTCAATCAATAAAGCCAACAAAAGGGTCATCAGAAAATTGATACTCCTCAAACTTCTATATCTCTGGGTTACCCTTAATTGCTTTCATAAAATCCCCTATGTTGACCTTAATAAATTTGCACTACCCAATACCCAGATAAAACAAATCCCAACAAAAACTCAAAGCCACAGTTACAAAATCTACCAATACTGCTTCACAAATGTCCAAATTAATTTAAGAAAAATTATCTCATTTTCATAAAGTAGAAAAGTGAATCATTTCAAAATTTTAACAATAAGTTATTTATCGGGTAGAAAAATAATATTTTTTCTAAATTATATCTTATATAATAGTTCGAGAGAAAATTTTGTACGCGGGTATAAAGTAAAACTCATCGTATAATTAGATTTGTAAGGAGAAAAAATTCATGAGTTTATATTCATATTATTATATTTAATCCATGTAGGATTTATGATCTTAATATTTTATCACAATTCATAGCCGAAGTTTATATGACTCTTCATACCTTGATTTCGCGGATATCATCTTTGAGTAGCAGTCTTTTCCATGTTATCTCAGTCCGCAATAACTGTCATGAAACCACTTACTTATACACCGATTTTATATTCGACATGGTGTGTCCAATCACATACTCAATATAATAAATGTTCCGATATCAATTGTTACACATATATGAATACACCTCGTCGTTAAAAACTTGTCCATGTCAATTTAGGATACTTGATATATAAGGGTGACTGACCATCCAGTTGCAGGGTATGGATTAACAACATTGTGATAAGATACCCAATCCAATTGCTGTGGCCTACGTGGGGAAACTCATTTCTGCCAAACCTTTTTGGTGCCATGCTGCCGGGTGTATGACTAAATGCCCCAAAGAATTTTTTCTTTTAATGAGATTGTTTCAAGAAAATTTAACTAAAAATTATCAGTTTATTCTCCAAAGTAAGCAAGTTTATCCACTAATTAAATCAATATTAATAGGAAAAAATCCATCATAATTAGACGGATTGAGTATATGTATTGATATCCTCCTACTATTAAAAGTAAAAATATGTGTGTGAATAAGATTTGCAAGCCCGATATATTAATGTCAGATATTGATATAATTATTTATATTCGTTGGTTGAATAAATCGGGTTTGAATATTGATATCACTGTATCATATTCGACCCATCATCATCCCTTATTATTAGCCATTCATAAACTTCTTCTCTTTTGAAATCGTTGGAAACCCTACCGCCTAATCACTCTTTCCGGACTTAAACGGAGCAGGTAAAATCCTCGATTGTCTCATGCTTTTATAAGAAACACATTCCCTACATTCAAACTCAGGACCTTAAGGTGAGATCTTGAATCCTACATCATCAAGTCACTCCTTCCGATATTTATAAGGGATATTCATAAACACTTACAAACACATCACAACATTCTTTACAAGGGATAATTTTCAAGCGAGGTAGGATACTAGGAGTCTAGGATATAACAACTTGGTATTTGTGGCTGCTTGTTAAATGACTAGTAGCCTATATGCGGAAAGCCCATGTGTTCATTTGTCATTTCAATTTTTTTTGAGGCAATCCACACAAAGGTCAGTCTTGGATTTGATACAAATTGTATTTGATTCACTAATGCTAATGTTTGGGATTTTCAAAGTTTGAAAGTTACTGCCCACTTTCCCCCATTTGTTTATGTACTATATGCTGCAAATGTATGTTTATTATGAATTATATCAAGGGATATTATCATTTTGCCACCCAATGATTCATTGATTTGTCAATGTGCAATCTAACACCAAAAATTTGAAAACATTCAGTCTTCTACTTGATGTTACGAAAATGTACAATTTCCCATCTAATTTTCAAACGGTGTGAAATATATATATATATATATATATATATAATATATATATATATATATATATATAAAAGAGAGACACACACACTTAAAAATGCATTCTAGTAGCACATCAAGTGGTGGTTTCAGTGGGTCAAACAAAGCAAGAAAAGTGCATTGCATGCCAAAATATTGTCTTTGCCAGATACAAGCAGTTGTTATGGTCTCAACTACAACATAAAATCCTAATGCAATATTATGGTCATGTAGGATGAAATATTGCGGGTTTTGAGAGCGGGTTACAAATGAAGACTTGGTAATTCCTAACACTAGTGATGAGATTCTGAGTGAGGATCAACACTTGCAGCTGGATGATGATATGATGAAGATATACAAGAAATTGAAAAGTATCGAAGTGAAGATTAAATATGTAACCATATTTTTGTTTGTCATTGTAATTGGACTATGTATGCATAAATGATGTGATATGCATTAGCATAATATCTTCAAAATATTATCCAAAATAAAACACTATGCCTGTCAGTAATTCATGGGTGTTCACAGTCCATAATATGTTCTAAATGTTATCCAAAATACATATAGTGTTAATGCAAAAGCATATGAAAACAACACAAAAACAACATACACAGTTATAATTCATAGGTGTTCACTTGTCATATGAGATTATTATGATGGCATAATGGGATTTTCTGATGGCTCCACAGGTTGGCGATCAAAGAAAGTTAAAGCAAAATATACATTACATCAACTATAATACAACAGTAAAGTCATTGCAAAATATACATCAGCATTATGCATTAGTAACAATGTGTACCTCTAGTGTCATTGGTCCCATGAGTTGACCAGTTAAACTTTTTCCTTGAACTTATACCACTAGAAGTTGAAGCTGTTGGGGCAGATGTGGGACCCCTAGGGTCGGATTGGTATATCGTGCATCGAAAATGGGTCTAATCCATGAATATCAATGATATGTGTATTTTTAAATTATTTTATACAATACTATATTCCGTTTACGAGTCCTATGAAAAACGGGGACTAAATCAAATTTCGGAAACTCCAGAACGGAGAAAATGAAATTTCAGTGCTCATGAGTAGTAGTTGTCGGCGTGTTGTGGCGCTCGGGCTTGGGAGTCGCAATGCCCAATCTGCGAATGCTCAACATGCGACGTGCAAAGGGTGAGTGTCACGACTCCCAAAGCTCTGAAAGCTCAGTCTCGCGATGCTGGAGATCAGTATCGCGACGCTATTCTGTGTAAAATATTGACATAGAGTAATTTTGTCTTTAATCCAATTCTAAACACTTTCAATTTTCTCCAAACACTTCAATACACCTAAAAATCTAATTTTAACATCAAAATCAACATCAACACATGTTATATAACAAACATACATGTATTCTAAATACATATATGTATTTATTTGAATCAAAACATAAACCAAAATAGAATCCCACAATAAAATGACTCATGAACAATTATAGGTCACTCAAATGTGGTCAAATGATTATATAATGGTAGCCATAGCTCCAAGCTATCATCTAGTGTTCCAAAAACTCTAATTTTATGTTCCATGTCCAACATGAATATTTTGATCAAATTACAAACATATTGTGTTTATACTTCCAAAATATCCGTACACAATTAATTAGCCCAATTTCAACATCAAGCTATGTTATTATGTATCCACTACATAACTCATCACTATATGTCTCACTAATGACAATTCACTAATGAAAACATTGCTTTGGAGAATATAAAACTTACCTAGCAAGCTTGATTCCAAGATACAATCTTCTTCTCATTGTTGAAATGTTGTTGAGAACTTCAAAATTAGCAAGCTTTGTTCCAAGATCCAATCTTATTCTCCTTGTTGTTGTAGAGAATTCCCAAAGCTAGCAAGCTTGGTTCCAAGATCCAATCTTCTTTTCCTTGTTGAAATGTTGTAGATAACTTCCAAAACTTCTCTAAACACTTCTTTTACTTAGGCCAATATCTCTAATTCTTGATTGTTTTAGCTTTCTCAAGTTTGGTTAAAAACTTGCTCAAACTTGCATTTTATAGCAAAACTTATGTAATTTTTAATTAATAGAAGTTTTAATCAACTTTTATGTGTGTTTAATCTAATTTGTCCAAATATGTATAATTGAGTGTGAGTAATCACCTTTGTATACCACTTTGATTTAATCCAATTAAATCAAGACAATTTAATTAATGATTAGTTGTATGTCTACCACTTTGATTTAATCAAATTAAATCTTATTATTACATATTTGTAATTACTAAAATATCCTCAAATGGTAGAAAAATTTATGAAATTACAACAAAGCCCTTGTGTGATCTTGGATTAATCTAATTAATCCAATTGGGTCAAAGTAAATAATTAATGTTATCCAATAACACTTAATTATTTTAGTTGATAATTATAATATCAAATATTATTTATTATAAAAAATTATCGGCTACCCAAGTGCTCAACGAGTACACTTCATATTGTGGGACTCTCTAAGTCCAGACATGTTCGTCATATAAGTGATGAGTGGTAATTATATCACTATTTCCCACTCATTTGGCCTAATATTTTGAATAGTTTCTTGGGTTTTATGAACGTTTTGATGTGTTTTGTGTTGTTTTGCAGATAAATAAAGTTTGGGAAGCATTGGAATCAAATCAGGGCCAAAACAGTGGAAAAAGACAAAAAAAGAGCAAAATGGTAATTTGGGCGCGCGTCGCCTGCGTCGTGACTGCTAAAGTGCACCGAGTTCTGCTAAAATACGCCGGACACGTGTCAAAATCTGAGACGTATGCTAATATGCGTCTTTGCTAACGTGCGCCTACCACATGTCATCATCACAGAAGATCTGCTAACGTGCGCCGTGCCACGTGTCATCATCACATGTTGTCGAAAATACGCGTGCCACTTGTCATCATCCAATTGGACCGCATCAACCGCGTGCCATGTATCAGCCACGTGTCTGCCATGTGTCATCCACATCAGCCGCATTCCTAGTCAACTGCCACGTGTCCGTCATGTCACCATCAGCGAATTATCTTCTGCCACGTGTCAACATGTTATTGGACCAAATTATACGCGTGCCACGTCTGTAGGCATTGTATTTTTGCATGTGAAACCTGATGATGAGTCTCAATTGGAGGCACTACCTTTTTAGTTAAGGATATTACGGGAAACGGTTGTCGGAAGTGAATCGGCATTTCGTTAAATTTTATCCGCATGTTTAGCTCCAAGCTCGCTCGTTGGACCTCCGTTTTAAAGCACATTTGGCCTAAAAAACCCAGAACCATTTAACCTTGGCCCAAACCCACTCACCAAACCAACACAACACCAAGCCCACACCACGACTATGCCCACACGCCTATATCACCCTAAATTACATCCAAACTAAATCAAATATTAAATTTAATACTAATTAGATAATGTAATTGAATTAAATAAAATAATTAAACCATTTACCAAATTAAATAAAACATAAAATATAATTATACCAAATTAAAATATTGTAACTTCCTAATCCAAAATATTATATACTAAATTAAAAAAATATTATGCCTAATTAAAATCAATCATAACCAATTAAAAATATTGACTTCCTAATCTAACAATTTGTATTCCTAAACCAAGCCAATCAAATATTCAACCTTCATAATTCACCAAAATTTGTCCCCCCTCAATCCATTGATTTCCTTATCCAACACCAAATCAAATCCTCTCTTTAATGCCAAAATCTTTTCCTTGTAAGACAAGGGGGAGCCCTAGCCCTTGTCTATATAAACAACCCAAAACCAAAGCCATCCTTCTCTCCGAGCTCTCCTCTCATTGACCATTACATTGCCTCTCTCCATCTCTCTCATTCGGCAGCCACAAACAAATAAAAAACCCTAAGCATCTTCAAACAGACTCACGTAACCTAAACTGATCAACATTCACAAATAATCACAAAGCCCACCAACTTGCCACGCTTAGCCCTCTCATCAAACACACTCGGCAGCCCTAACAAACTCCCTCTCACGGCCAAACAAGCAGTAACGATCTAACACAAACTGCCTCAGCTCAGTCACAGAACCCACATCCCTCACACTGCTCTATTTGACGCATAAACACTGCCCCTCACTCTCGACGGACACACGTGAAACCCCATTACACAGCCTTCAAGCAAACCATGCATATGTGAATAAAAAAACCTAACGCAGCTCAGCCCTCTCCATCATCTTCTCCCTCGCATAAACCCTAAAATCAGCCCAACTCAACGTCACAAACCCTCACTGTCTGCAGCCCCATAGACTGCCATCACTAACAGCCCCTTCACTCCATCAGCCCTCACGTTACTGCTCCCCGGATTAACCCTCACTACACGCCCAGTTCAGTCCCCAAAACTGCCCAAAACTGCACCTGAAATACACCCCAAAAACAGTCCCCGAACAGTGAACAAATCACCCCAAACAGTGAGCAGAAAATACAACACAAACAGCAGTAAAACAGCAGTAAAACGGAGTCAAAACAGTAGCTTGAGCAGCGAAACAGCGAGGTAAAACGCTAACCAGTGAACCAAGAAGTTGATGAGCTTTAAACCCTTCCGTCTCTCCGCGAAACGCAAGTCCGAAAGTTGGTAAAAAAGGTTAGACCTGAGGGTATTTTTTCACACTCGTTTTCATTTTATATTTATTTTTATTGAGTATTGTTCGCATGATTATTATGTTAAAATGCATGGTGTGGCCCTTGAGTAGATAAATATGCATGCATTACGAAATATTGTATGTTGTAGCCTTAGAATAAAATGAAAGATGTGTCAACTCTCGCGGTATATCGGATGGAAACCCGAACATAAATTTCATAGCCGATTCCGAATGGACGGTAGTATGATCTGTACTCGGGATACAACTCCACGTACCGCTTGAGTAAACGACACATTCTTTTGTTTTATGTTGCTTTGATTTATTTATTATTCGTCATTTAAATTCCGCGTGTTATTTGTTTATATTCATGATGTGATCGAGCGCATTGGCTTAGTAAGTTGGATTAAAGGTCCCCTATTTTGAGGGGTTAAAACCCTTTATCACGATGCTTTGCCGCGCCGATCGATGTATACTCGGTTGAATGTAAGAGGTGTTCAATCGACTATACGAAGTCCGATATCATTGTCTTTACTTTTTATATATGTATTGTGTTGATTGCGCTTGGGCTTAGTAAGTGCGATTAAATGTCCTATATTTTGAGAGGTTAAAATCATTTACCACGATGCTTTGCCGCGCTTTTAGCCCGTTATTATTTGTTAGGTGTCATCTATTCATCCGTTCATGTATGTGTCATGTTGTTTACTGCATTTTGGAGGTCACTGCTGTGACCCCGTTCGAACGCGTTCCGGAACGCCGCACGAACGCACGTTTCCTGTCTGGTCCCGTTCGAACGCGTTGTCAAACGCTATACGAACGCGAACCTTCTGTTTACCGTTCGAACGCGTTTACGAACGCTACACGAACGCGAATACACTGAATTGAGTCATTTTCATCACATGTCATGTATAATTGTTTCTTAGGTGATTGCTCTTATATCATGTAATCAATCATATTATTTGTATCCTTGCGTCTATCTGTTTGATGTGTTCATGAGATGATATTCAAGCATAATTAGGTCATTAATATGTTACTTGGTTCTTAGGCATGATTTAGCCTATTTGGTTGTTTATTTTCAAGCATGATTAATCGTTTTGTTTTGCGTTTGGAATTTGCATTATGTTTAGGTTGTTCTTTGTTTTCCGCATTATATGATCGAAGCATGTTCATGAGATTGCTGTGTGCTATTACATGTTTGTCGTTGTGATGATTACTTTCATGCATGTGAACTTAGAAGCATAATACTCTTGGAAATATGTGTTATTTAGGTTTGACTAAATTATTGCACAAATCCTTTCATTACAAGTGGCATAAGTAAGGGACCATTCCGAACCCAACGGTTTGAGGTCTTCCCTTGCGAGGGGTGAGTGCGGCCTTAAATCTCATTTTCCCGGTTCACACCGGGTGGCGACTCCATCATTCTCCGGTTTAGTCCCCCGCGGGCTACTCCGTACTCCCAACCGGGGCGCGAGTCCGGAACAGCATGCGTCGCCCAGTTTCTGTGTTCCCACAACGACAGCATTTTATTGGGCCAAAATATTACGCGTGCCACGTCAGCAAGTCAACAGATGAAGTTGTGTTCTCCGCGTTGACAGCTAAGCGTCGCGACGCGTGGCAGGAAAATTTGCCTATAAATTAGCCTTGATTTCATTTCATTTTCCTCATGCTTTCCTTAGGTTTTTAATAGACTTCATGGATTGCATCTTGTTTGTATCTATTTTTAGTATTTAAATTATGTATTTTTAATTATAATTTCAGTATTTTATTTTAATTTTTATTTTCTTTTATGTTTTGTAGTTAAATTTCCGCTGGAGAAATGGTGAAACATTTAATATGATAAACTAGGTCAATCTCACTTAATTATAATATATAAATTATAATTTAACCGGACTAATTAATGGCAGACTTTATTACCGCCTATATGGTCGATTTAAATATAAATTACTTTACCGCATATATGGCCGGTCTTTACGTGACAGATAATTACCGCCTATATGGCTGGTGTAGTTGGACTAAAATGAATTACCGCCTATATGGCTGGTTTTATAAGTTTGACATTATTAATTCATGAGAAATCAGAACAAAAAATAATTTATATATTATAATAAGTGAGATTCCTAGGTTTGAAATATTAAATGTGGATTCCCTAGCCTCAGCATTTTCTTTTTATTCTAGGGAAGTGATGAAACAATATTCACATGCTTAATAATTGATTTAATTATATATTGGGTAATTCTTTAGTTTGTTTATTGAATCTTAAGCCTAATGCTTCTTGTTGCCTGATCATCAATAATATTGATGTGGTAAATTTAAAATGAACTTGGAAAAAAGATTTTAGGTTTCAGCCTTAGATTTAATAGCTCACTATCTTCATTGAGGATATATAACCCTTTAATAGATTTCCTTACAGGATATGAATATACATGTCGGGCGTGGGTAGCCATAATTGGAACTTGAACTTAATGAATTCAGATAACTTGGTTAACATAGGAATACGATTAAATGTGTTATACTGGGTATTTGTGTCTGACCATCAGAAGAGGCTTTTACATAATTTCGTGTTCCAGGTTAGCAGACTGATTTATTACACATATATAAGAGAATCAATTCATCATTAGAATAATATTGTGTGGAATCACAACCATATATATTTGTGTATTTTGTTTATTTTCCTTAGTATTTTCTTTATTTTATTAGCAAATCCACATTCAACCAATCAATCAAGCGATCATTCCTTTCTCCCTATAATTAGATACCTGTAAATAAATAGTATCAACAATTAATAACAACAGTAGGAATTAAGTCATCGTGGGATCGATATTTTTATAATACTTGAACGATACATGCGATTGCGTTATACGCGTGTGATTACACCGGTCAATAAGCTTAGCTTATATGTACACAATTCGGCCACCTCCAAATTTCCAAAGAACACGAATAACTTTTCTGAACTATACAAGTCGAGATCATCACATATATTTAACAATCATTCCGTCGTAGGCTATCCGAGTTGTGCTTAGGAAACATCGATTATACCGTCAAGTTTTCGAGACGCACATCTTATGTCGATATGTTCACTATTCATTACAACTAATCAGAACATCATTTCTGATATATGTGATCCACCCTAGGTGATCGGCTTTGGCCAAAGTCTTAAGAATCATGACTTACATACATAGATACCTAAACTTCCTTATAGTACACATACGGGCCGACAAATCCTATTTTGATACGCACTTGATTAACGAGTGCATTGATCCACACCTAATGAAAATATAGCGCTCATATGAAAGGTCTCTGACATATATGACATCAAAGTGTGGAGCATCACACACAAAATCAATGATATCCTATAATCAAATGACTACACATGTCACCCGACTCGAGGAGATTCCTATTGACGATGTGTACTTCCAACTATTAGAAATCACTTGTGAGTCATTCAATATTCGCTCTAACGAATACTCACATGTCTATACGAGCTTCATTTGCTCATAGTACATCGAGTTAAACCACTAGAACTCTAATTCCCATCTACGACATGTGCTAGTCTTCTAGGTAATATGAATTTGACCGTATTCCAAAACTATTTTGAGAATTGTTTATACTAGTAATATTATCACAATGTCAGACCACCCATTATCCAATATTACTACATGACTATTCTAAGGTCGATGTCATTCTTAACATATTTATATATCAATCTAATATGTATTATGACATTTTATTTTTTGATCACTTATGTTTGATTTTTTTTTTTCAAAAAAAAAAGTGTAAAAAAATTAATTTTAAATTTATATATCTCTGCAATTTTTTTTTTTAAAAATATTAAAACAAAAATTCTAAGTTGTTTGATATGGTAAACAATCACATGCTATATCAGAATTTGTACTAATTATTACACGGTACGCCGCATCTACTATTTCAATTTCACAATAGAAACGTGGTGCCTAAAATCTTAACACAGTGTTTGGTCAGATCACGTGGATGATGGATACGTGTCAGCATCACAATCAGACTTCAATAACCCTTGTGATTGTGATGATAGGCGAGCGCACGTGACACTGAAACGTGGTGACAAGTGAAGATGGATTAGTGCTTTGTCACTGTAATGGGGAAGATTCCAGAGCTCAGAAATAAACAAATATTAAATCATAATCATATATATATATATATATATATACTAGTTTTTACCCGTGCCTACGGCACGGTGTTACAGTATTTGGTCCATGCCTACGGCACGGTGTTACAGTATTTGGTCCATGCCTACGACACGGTGTTACAGTATTTGCCTGTGTCTACGGCACAGTGTTACAGTATTTGGCCCGTGCCTACGGCACGGTATTACAGTATTTGCCCGTGCATACGGCACGGTGTTACAGAATTAAATGATTTTATTTTAATTTTCTATTTTCTAATTTGAAATTTTTTGACTCTTTCCATCAATCAATTCACTATTTCCTCCAATTACCAATGAAATGATTTGGGTCATCAATTAAGCCACATAAAGAGAGCCGTTTGATACAATCTCTTTCCTCCAACGCCATTCTCCTTTATTATATAGATATATATTATTGCAAGAGGAACAAGATTTGCTTTTAATATTAGGAGAAGGGGTTTGAGTTTCGAGTTATAACTTGTTCATAGTAGAAATTTCAACCGAGATTTGAGAATGATTTTCCATTTCGATTAAAAATTATAGTCAAAATTTAGAATATGATTAAAAGTTATAGTCGGAATTTGAGATTTCAAATTATTCGATAAGGTATTGATACAAAAAAAATCCTTCGATTTAAAAATTAATATGAAATTCGAAATGTTTTTCATCACAAGATGAGATTAAAATTGACAAATTACGACAAACGATTGCGTACTCTATTCATTTTTTTTTTTTTGAAAATAAAATTTCATTACTTAAAAGAGTCAATAATACATTTGATATTTGAAGGAAAATCATCTTTCCACTTAACAGGGCAAAGAGTCCCAACGGCTATCTTTGCTAATTCATGGGCAAAACCATTACAGAGTCTAGGGATATGACCTACAGAAGCCCCATTATTCTTAATTAGCTTCTCCATGATCTCCTTAATGATCCAGAAAATTTCTTTCCTAGTACCCTTCCTGTTACTAATAAGATCTACTACTCATTTACAATCTGTCTCTAAAAATATTCCATGTATATTAGCATCCTCAGCCACCTGTAGACCAAATTGACAGCTTCTGATACCGCAGCCTCCGCGTCTCCATCCGAGCTAATGCTCTTTAATGCTATTAGCACAACTTCACATCTGCTATCTCTAACAACAACTCCTAGCCCCGCAAGGTGATTATGTTTGTCAACCGCCGCATATGTATTCATCTTCAAACCTCCTTGTGGAGGTGGTTCCCACTATCCCTTGAGAAACGTTGGAAACTCTGCCGCTAAATCATCCGATCCGGACTTAAACGGAGTAGATAAAATCCGCGATTATCCCAGATTTTACAAGAAATGCACCCCATAAACTCGAACTCAAGACTTGACAACAAAATCTTAGGTCATTTGCTAACAAAATCTTAGGTCATTTGCCACCAACTCACACTGGAGTTTTATTTTATTCCCCAATAGAAACTTCTCCTACAAAATTACATTAGAGTTTCTAAGTGCTTTTGCAGCAACACCTCAAATAAAATATTTTCCTTTAGCTATCTTCATATTATTTTATAAATGAGTATATCTATTTTTGTCTATGTTAATTTAGGTCTTCCTTACTTAACATACGAAAACACCGTTTATTTTAATTTATTTTATCATTTATTTTACCTGAACAGTTAAAAAGTCTATTATATATATATGTCTGAATTATCATAATCGTGCTAGTTATGTCTGGAAAATTTAAGAGTATAATACCTTCATCACAAATACTCTTGCCAAGGCCACTGAAAAAATAAAATAGCAAAGACAGCTACTAGCACTAGCTGAGGATCAAAAAAGGAAAAAAAAAATATGCTGCAAACAACTTGCAGAGTCCTTTATAGAAGGGACAGAGAGAATCTAACATTCTAAAGCAGATAGAATATAAACTCACAGCCCAAAATGCAAGTGACAGCAGAATTGTGATCCACAAAAAGAATGAAAAAGGGGAAGGAACAGAAAGAACCAAGAAAAAGGGTTGAGTTAGCAAGTGCAATTCCCATTTCATGTTGTAATGAAATGGATCCTATTTTGTTTTAAGCACAGATGACAACCAAGCCTTCAAGATATGAAGCTTCCTATGACACTGTGAAATGCATAAAGTGCCCTCTATTTTCATATTGTCTACTTCCATTGTCATCGCTGTTCGCTTCTGGATATTCATAAGCATGTCATTGGTTTAGCTCAATCTTATTCTTATGTTTGTGGTGCACAACTGCACATATAGATCCTACATTTCTGGGTAACGGGTAACCTCACACTTTCAAAGTCTTTACCATAAACCGTATACAATCAAACAAGCATAGCGATTCACAGAAGCAGAAATAAATAAATACAGAAATAAAGCAATTTCTGCATTCATTAATGAAAATCAAGCAGACTCACACATGATATACAAGTGCACAAAAACTCATGCAAGAGGTTCTACATACACTAATTTTCAAGAAAGATGATATATATGATTATAGAGGCAATATATAAGAATATATGATGAACTGGGAGGAAATCCACTAACAAATATGAATTGTTTGTACTTGCTCTTCAAGGAGTTTAGAACTTAAAACACCTAATAAGACCACATCATGAAGGATTTGGCAATTACTAAGGAAATCTGATCTGAATTAAGCAAAAGTGGGAAGAAACAATATTAATGTCGGTAATATATAAAAATGTAAAACTAATGCTTAAATCAAGGTGTCTCAACTCTAAGAAGCGATACTTGTCAAGTGATACATCTGAGCAAAAGTCACGCACAACTGGCGATCTCTATCATCCCCCCAGCCTCCCCAACCCCTGAACCCAGCTTTATAACCTTGCTGATGCTGAAAGACACGGACTTTCCATTTTGATTTGATGTTGGCAACCTTATCATTATCTTCTACTCTGATGCCTACCATTCCATTATCAATGCATGCACCTTTGTCCCCCTGGCCCTGATGCAACCCACACTTCCCAAAATGAACAGCACTTGTCCTTGGCCCTCTTAATGTGTAAACAGGAGCACCAAATGAGGGATAAACTGTTGCCCACATTGTTATATCCCAATTGTAATCATCAAAGAAACAGAACTCTCTTGCCTTCCTGTGGATTTTTCTCCAAACAGTCCGGTTAAAGGTATAACCCACATTTCCCATTCTCTCCGCAATCAATATATCCCCTCTTTCTCCCCTTGAATTGACATCACAAGGTGCTAAATTTGCAGCATAGCAGTCAGGGCATTTCTTAGGTTTGAGTTCTGTAAGTATCTGTAAGTTGCGATAGGCATTTGGTAAAATGAAGTGGTCCTCCTCTATAAAAAGAATATGTCCTGCATGTCCCCTTGTCTCCTCCAGTCCATCCCATACTGTGTTCATCATCCACCACCAATGATGCTTCAAAGATACTATCTTCGGCGATCTGTGGTTCCCGTACTGATCAGGAGTCCCTATACAGTGTTTCACTGTTGCATTATCCTTATCCTTACAGTCATTGGATGATACACCAGGGAATCCATCAGTAAACAAATGGGGTGAGTAAGGGGCAAATATCTGTTTCACTTGGCAAAATTTGATACCATCCACAATCTTGTTCATTTCTTCAAAGTACCCATCATGACTAACTATCAACAACGTTTCATATATACCCACCACATTGGACAAGCTCTTCACGACCACTTTGAGATATTGAGGCCGATTATGAACATACAAAACAATAACTATATGATCCTTTGCTAAATTTGGATATAGATCTACATTTCTTGGAGGCAACTGATTTCTCTTTTCCAACTTAATCGACAATCCATTCTGTTTAGGAAGTTTCAACTTTTCTACAAAATGCGAAACACTAGAAATTGGATTGGAATTATGGTCAACTTTATTGGAAGGTGGTTCTACAAAATCTGAATTGGTTCCAAGGATAAAAATCAATAGCAATACCCCTAACAACGTGACTAAAACTATAGACAACAAACGGCGTAAAGCCGCAGCTTTCAACTGGGGTTTCTTGCAATTAGTAGCCATAAACACAAACACATACACAAATCACCAAACACCTTTCTAAACAATTATCATTTATCACTATAGCCTCCAAGCAATCTCTCCATAGAAATATAAACCCTAAACTTGAAACTCAAATACACTAAAGCAACACAAATCTGCAACTACCCATTTGGAGAATAGATCGAATAACTAAAAGGGTCAGTCTCAAAAACCTCAAAAGTAGTCTCCAAACTGAGATTGATGCATCCAAAGTTGTTTACTGAACCTCGACCATTCTGTTTCTGCAATTCTAATCAATACAAAATTAATAATAATAATAATAATAAATGAACCTTTCAGCATCCAAAAATCTAAAACACAGGGGTTTGTGGTAGAAATTAAGATCAAACAAAGATTGGTGATCAGACAAATGAGTCACCAAAGTCTCTAAGAAAAGCTCATATCTTTGGAAACACCCATTTGTTTCCTTGGTTCTGGCTGTGGAAAAATGGCATCATTCGACTAAAACGTGGTCGTTTTGGAGTGTAAGTTGTTATTACGGTGTTGTTTCTCTGGTGTGGAGGCGGAAAGTTCAAAGTCTTTCGACTGATGTTAATAAAAAAGTTGCAGGTAGACTTTGCACAGTTTGGGGAGGACAAATTTAATGAGGAGTTATTTATTACATACTAATTTTAAGTATATATATTAATATTTTTGCAAATCTATTAAATAATTATTATGTGTTTGTTGGTTTATGTATAGCCTTATTTAGAGGGCTTATCTTCCCCCCTCCCTCTTACACATTACCTTTTGTGTCTCCCCTAAAATTCCCTAATTACCCTCTTCCTTTCACCAAAATTCTATTTTCAATTTTCAAATAAACCATATATATCTAATTTTTTTTATTTATTGATATATACATATATTATATATATATATATATAGTAATATTATTATATATATATATATATATTGATTAATTTAAAAAAAAAAAAGGGCTTTGGCTGCAGCAATTCGCCCCTCTTTTTTTTTCTTTTAATTTTTTAATATATTTTATAATTTAATTATTATAAAAATATTCTTAATATTTATTTGAAAATAGTACAAATAACAACATAAAAAGTTACACTTAAAAATATAAAAACATAAATTCTAATCTATGTTGCCTCCAAAGTCTCCTCCTGGCGCACTTGGTGATATACCCAATACTTCGTACCATAATTGATTACGAATCATATAACGAGTGGCCCATTCTTTAGCTTCATACGATGAATGTTCCCACCACCACATTGGGATGGGTGGTACAGGGTAATGAGGGTGTAAAAAAACTTGCACAAAGTGTCTGCCAACATGAGCAATAGCTATTTCTTGACGCTCTTGCTCTGGAACTGCAGGGGACCTTAATGGCAAGTGAGTAAAACAACTCCAAACATTCTCAGCAAATGTATGCAGTACAATATTGTACCTCGAAGCGATGACAATTCCTAAACTCATTGAGTCCATCCAATGTACCTCTGGTGCCGGCGACTGGAAAAAATGCAGTAAGTGTAATAGATTGTCAGCCCATCCGTTTGATGGATAAAGTCGATCATATAAATCTTTATTTTGTTGAATCTCTTCAATAAGGTCGCATCGTACTTGACCCCAACCTTCTTCGCCATACCCGATTAGTGCAGCTATTGCTCTGAATCCACAATGACCATCAGCTTGAACGTCAATAGTGTGAGAAATATAACGTTGATATGCCACAGGTAATTTCTGAATATAAGTATCACAAATCGGTGGAAGTTGAGACTGGTCATGAGTTGATCGCCTCCCACGACCTCCTCTTCCTAGAGTCGGTACAGTTGGTTGAGTGACCCTAGATCCTGAAGTGGAAGCATATCCAAAAGAGGTATGCGACGTTTGCTTTGCTCATCTCTGCCTGTAGGTCGACCTCTATGTTCAGTGTTGTACGAAGGGACTCGAACTGTGCTTTGAGATGGATCTGCCATATCGAGAAACTTGTCTATCATATGCTCTCGCATACATGGATCCATCTCATGTAATAATTCAACAACGTTTGATATCCTGTCAGGTCGTGCTGCATTATAATTGAACTGGTGTACGTGCATTGATAACCTTCTCCAATGTGCGTCAACACTTTCTATCGAAATTGGGATGGAAAGATGAAGACAATATGCAATATCGTGCATACATGGCAATCCATATATTATTTTGAACGAGCAGTTGCACATGCCGGCTAGTTGGTGACATGTTTCATCAACACATTTCAGCTGATCATAAATAAACTCCATCGCCTCTAATGAAATCCGACACCTTATTTCATTAAAAATCTCCACACGCAAATGTGTATGTCGTGGAATGTTCAGAGATTTCTCGAATGACTTTTGAATTTCCCCAAACTGATTTCTCAACATCTTGTGTATTTTTTCAAAAGATAATTGTAGGGATGACATGGTATTTCCCAAATATAATTTCAGTCTCGAATGTGCAGACTCTGCCCTGTAATTTAAAAAATATTGTATTTTTCATTAGTGAAAATTACAATAATGATCAATAATTTAAATAGTAAAAAAAAATATTGTACCTCTGACTTGAATTGCTTCCCAGGTGCATACATGTATCAATCCATGCTGAAACAAATCGGTCTCTGTAAGGGTGTAACCATGTCTCCCAAAGGTAATTTATAGCACCATTGAATTGTCTAAACTCTTCGCGCATCACCTCCCATTTCTGTTGGTAAGACCATTGTGTTGATGAATTAATAAGGGAGTGCCATGATGAATAAAAGTGTTTCCATTGTATACCAAGCATAGGACTACATTTCTTCATTACGCACTGATTTATGTGCCAAATACAAAGAATGTGACGAGCCATGGGAAAACATGTTTCAATGGCTTTAATAAGCCCCAAATCCCGATCTGAAACAAAAACTGATGGCAATGATGCTCCTTTTTCAACCATCCATTTCTTCAAGATTGATAATGCCCATGTTAGTTGCCCAGCCGTCTCATTACTAAGATATGCGAACATAAGCGAGTAAGTTCGCATTGTGGATGTGATACCAACAACCTCCAATAGTGGTATCCGATACTCGTTGGTCTTGTATGTTGCATCAATGATTAACACATAAGGAAAGTTAACAGACAGCTCTAAGCTTTTTGGATGAACCCAAAGAATATCTGTAATTTCATTGGTGTCTGGATTTGTAAGGTAATCATGAAGATAATTTTTCTTAATCAATTGATCCAAAACATATTGAATAGCAGTTAGACCACCCCGTTTTGCTTCTTTATTTCTGGAAATAGCATTGTAAATGCTTCTGATGTCCGTACTATTTGACGGGTCTCTTTCCTTTAAAACACTAAGAATTTCACGAGGTGCGGTGCTGTTGGCCATATCAAGCACAAATTGTTTCTCTAACGGTTTTAGCCTAGACGGATATTCATGGCCATCAAGATATTCTGCAACTTGATGGTTATGGAAACCACATGTAACCTTTAATCCCCACATAATACCGTCTGGAGGTTTTGGTATACCTCGCAGCTCAAATGGGCATTCACATTTTTTTGTCCCACTATTTTTTACTATGGATTGACCTTCAACAAGATACCGCGGTGGTTTGTACTTTCCTCCTCTTTCACACATAAGATGACACTTTGGCAGCTTGCCGCCTTTCAAATTAGCAGAATTTTTAATCACTATCGCAATATTATTCTCTAGACCAACTCTTTTCGCCCAATTTTCATATCTTCTCTACTTTCAAAGATCTATATAAAAAATGAAGATATATAAATAACAAATATATGTAATTTCTACACTTTAAAAATAAATAACGAATGTACATAATACAAACATAAAAATAACCTGGTCTGTAGTAAATTCAGTTGTATAATCACGACTATTGCTGTAGATGCTTTCCCCACTTCGAACTTCATTCTCGCCTGACCAACTATCTGAAAATGAGCCCAAGTTACAGTTATCCATATGTTTCCCGAAGATGATAGCTATATTATAAGAAGAGAGAATGATATGTTGAAGGAGAAAAAGAGAATGAGATGAGAGAGGCTCAAATGATATTACATTCAAACTTACAAATAAATATGGTTACTTATTTACGAAATTAAATAAGACAAAAAACTTTTAATAATAAAATTTAAAATCGAATCAGAATAAAAATCAACACAACTTTTAATAAAATATTTTTTTTAAAAAAAAAAGTAAAAGTAGATATGGATACTGATTTACGAAATTAAATAAGATACAAAAAAAAAATTTTAATAAAGAAAATATAAAATCGAAATCGAAATCAGAATCAAAATCAAAATCAACATAACTTTAAATTTAATATATATATATATATATAATTTTTTAAAATTATTAAATTTTTTTTTTCGAAATTAAAAAAAAATAATATATAATAATTAAAAAAAAAAAAGGAGGGGGGGGGACGATTGTTCCCCCAAAGGGGAACAATCGCCCTGGACGATCATCGTCCAGGGCTCAGGCCCCAAGGGGGATGATTCCCTTGGGGCCAATTTTTGTTTTTTGTTTTTTTTTTTAAATTCGAAAATAATAAAAAAAATTATATTGTTTAAAATATTTTTTTATACATAAGTAGTTTTAATTAAATTAAAAGAATTAAAAAAATTAAACGAATAATAAAAAATATGTAATATTTATGAACAAAAAAAAAAAATTAAATAAAAAAATAATTAACATTTTATTAATTATTAATAAAATATTTAAATTTTATAAGGTGTAATTTTCAAAAAAAAAAAAAAAAGGAATTGTAAATATTAATAAGGGTTTTTTTGTAAATTCCAAAGGAGAGAGGAGGGGAGGGGATGTGTCAGTTGTCAGTGGGGGGATCAATTTTCCTTATTTAATTCCCAATTGTAAGGACAAAATCTTCAAAAAGATAAAAAGCTTTAAATTTTTTTAGCCCATTTGAAAATTTATTTAAGATATTTGCATCACTCATGTTAAAATCAAAAGAAATAAAAAATTATGGGAAAAAAACAGAGTTAGTTGACTAAGCCTAAGGGTGGAAACAGGCCGGATCGGGTTCAGGTTTTGCCAAGCCTGATCCGGGACCGAATTATGTCGGGTTGAGTTCGTGTTTTTCGAAAATAATAATTTTTTTATTTTTAAAAATAAAATAATTATTTTTTTTGAATTTTTTAATATTTAAAAATGAAACAAAAAAGAATATAAATGTTTTTATTATTTTTTTTAGATTGCACCTTAAAATTTTAATTATAAATGTTGGTATTTAGAATTAATTAATTTTTTATATATATATTATTAAGAAATATATTTTTATCTTTAAAAACTGAGATCGGATAAATTAAAATTTTACCCTCAAACCGGGTTCGGTTAGATCTGGACTTTTCTGTCACCCCTAACTGAGCCGGCCTAAGCTTGTTGAATGGGTGTTTGGATCCATAGATTACCAAAGGATGGTTCATATAATTAACTTTTGAGTTTAGCTTTTAACTTTAATCAATTAGACCATTTTGTTAAACTTCATGTTCTTTTCCTTGGCTGGTATGTCTTTAGATTACAAGGAAAGCAATATCATGTCTCATAAGGAAAGCAATATCAAGGCTTGTGTTTCATTCATTTAACCAATGACATGCAGCCACATGATGCGTATAAGGTGTTTCAGTACTCTCAGGTGCATTGAGATATCATGCACACCCAATCAAATAACATGCAAAGGCCTCCAAAAAAATAATAATAATTCATAAATGGGAGGCAAATGGCCACTTGGGCAGATTAGTTACATGGGCAAAGAATAGGGGTGAGAATTGGGGTCAGAATTCATTTATTCGTTCTATTCGATTCGCTTTAAAGCGTATACGGGTTTCAAAAAATGGATTCGTTTAATAAATTGGTCAATTTGATTCGATTCGATTCGTTTATTAAACGAATAGAATACGAATTTAAGTTCATTGATTCGTTTATTCATTTATGATTCGTTTTATTATTTTCTTTTACTAGTTATTGTTATTTTTCAATTAAGATTCGAGAAATTATGGCTAATTACCATAGAAAAAAAATTATATTTTCGATATTTTGTAAGGTATTTTTTAATAAATATATTAATTACATATTTTATATGTATATATTTATGAAAAATTAATGTAAATCAATTATGGTAAATTATGATATTAAATAATATCATGACTAAACGAATATTCGTACGAATCCATTACATTTTGATTCGATTCGTTTAGGATTCGATACAAGTTCGATTCGTTAATTCGTTTTGCCACCCCTAATAAAGAGAGCCACCATACATAATTCTTGGGTAAAAAATGGCAGCCAACTTTTGTTTTCTGAGTATAAACCAATGTTAAATACAAATGCCAATGGAATGAGCACATCTTAAACTTGTTAAATTTCTAAATAAGCAATGCTTACAAGTAAATGCATATTCATAAATATGGTAACTCCATCAGCATTTTACTACTGCAAATAATACTAATTTTGCTTCAACTCTGTTTCCTTAACCTACCATATGCAGCAGCAGCAGCAGTATAATTTTGTTGACAATGCCACTAATATCAACTAAACCCAAATCTAGATATTTAAGATATAAACAATGGATTCACTTCTCCAAAGGCTTGTATAATACTACAGCCACATACTTTTGGCGAAAGCGATGTGTCGAGCCAATCGCCAAAGGCTGCCTGTCATCGCTGTTTTGGATGTAAAGGTGGTTCAACACTGTGTGTTGAGGCCTTGGCAGAGAATTGTCACCGGTAGAAGATGATGGCCTATCTAATGATGTCATTTGAAGTTGCGGAGGAAGATTAGGCGGTAGCTTTCCAAAATCACCATCGCTTAATGGCTGATTGTCGTAGCTTGAGGGCGGGGAAGGAGGCAGCTCAAACTCAGACAAGCTTGAAGGAACTTCTGGAATATACTCCTGTACAACAACAATTTATGCAAGAAGCTAAGTGAAATCATACTAGATGAGGAAGAAAATTGAAATGTGTATGCTATAATCCATTTAGCAAGGGTGTTGAGAACTGAGGATAAAACTTTCTTACTTATATTTTGCCAAGGGCCAGTTAAATTTTCTGGGGCAAGACCACGAATGAAAGATCAGAAAGATCGTTCAAGCAAAGATTACAAATTGTTATGAAGCCAGATATTCCTAAATAATAGCTTCTGCAAATTAAAATTCAATACTACACTTAGCCAAGTATCAAGAAGCCACTAGGGCTAGTACTCCGGTGGTCTTATACCCTCAAGGTAAATTTGAGGTTGTGAGTTTGAGTCCCCATTGGGACTCGTAGGTCTGTGAGTTTTTAAAAAAAAGTATTAAGAAGAAGGATTTTATTCTATATTTTATATCCATGTGTTTTGGAATTTCCTCTCTTTGCGGCTAGACATAGACTTTCTATGCAAAAATGGCACCATGCTGCCAAAAGATCGATGCATTCTAAACCCAGAAGAACTAAATCCACTCCTTATTCTGGGGAATGTGATTCATAAAGTATTTGGAGATTCAGTTTCAAACTTTCTTTTAAATAGAGTAACGAGTTTTAAGATGCAAAAATGAGAAGAGTAAAGTGCACACAAAACTTTAATCTGGGAAAATATAACATATTAACATGTAACAATGATTTGGTCTGTCTTCAGGGACCCGTTGCAATGGAGTTAAACCAACATAACAGAGAGAATTTTGATAACCAAACATGGCAAACATAAATATCATTCAAACGATTAAATCAGTAGCTCAAAGAAGACCTTGAGAATAAAAAACCGATTAAATACAATTGATCCATTAACGAACAGCCGCTGCTTGTAACTTGGTTTCTGTCTATTTGCAAGAGCAAAATGTTTCAGAGAGCAAAACATTGAAGTCTTTAGGAGAAATAATAGCTAATCTACCAAAAAAAAAATTCCAACTTCAGGAGCTCAGAGCTAACAATCAACAGGAATAAGTTCCCATATTTTAAATTGACCCTGAAGGTCCCTGATATTACATGGGTTATGTTTATACAAAAAGTTTCTATAAAAATAAGCAAAAGGTAATAAAAAGAAATGCAACATCAGTTGAAACTTGAGAAGTTATTGTCCATGAGATTTAAGACAATAAGAGGTGCTATAAATGCATGATTAAGCAGATATTGGGCATGAATTGCTCCCTATACGGCTATACTTGTCTACTCAACAAAGTTCTAGGACTTATATTTCAGATTCCTCTAATCTCCATTATTTTGGATGCCTAATAGTGTATTAGAAACGGGTAATTGCTTCAACTGAAAGTCAAATATGTTCCCAGATTAACTTGTTTTATAAGTACACGACACATCAGTCATCATGGGGACTAATGTTTGCCTGCAACTTAAACCATAGTATTTTATCTAAACCAACATGTTTTGGCATAATAAATAAAACTATGCCAATGCTCCTAATACTTCTGATACTACTTGGAAGTCTTAGGCTCAGGCAAAAGAATAGGAGGGTTAACCTAAGCAAAAGAGAGGATCCTTCCATCCAGAAAGTTGTAATAATGAAAGTGGATGCCTTAAAATTACCTGCAAGTCCAAAACATTGCAAGCATTCCCTGAGCCATCACGTTCCCAAGGTAAGTCTGGAGCATATCTCAACTGTTCATCAACAATGAATCGGTAGTGGTAAACACCTGATGGGAGCATCTTCGTAATAACAAAATCTGTGCCCAAACGCCACAAGGGCTCACTGATAGAAAGAATTAAAAGAAAAAGTTCCATATTAAGAGCATGGCAGACAAAGCAAAAGGTCAAGTCAAAACATAAAAGAGAAGTCACAACAAATTCCACAGTCCGTACACTGTATCCCAATTGTCCCATGATCCAGTAACAGCTACTTGATTGCCACCATGACTCCATGTTACTGTTGCAGATGTCTGTTTCTCACGGCTTAATTCCTCATAATATGCCGTTCTATGATCAGCTGCATGATTTCGAACTTGCATTAGGTGACCTAGTCTTGGCAAGGGATCCATGGCAACCTGCAATTATAAATGCAGATAAAACTGAGAGTTCCAATCTAATGTGTATCTGTTAGTACTACATGCCAG
Organism: Zanthoxylum bungeanum; assembly: GCA_019454045.1. Classification (NCBI taxonomy): domain Eukaryota; kingdom Viridiplantae; phylum Streptophyta; class Magnoliopsida; order Sapindales; family Rutaceae; genus Zanthoxylum; species Zanthoxylum bungeanum. Next base: position 96,710 of record SKCR01024881.1, on the reverse strand, counting down.
ATTCCATACAAAACTGAACTTCCCTTCGAGGAAGCACTTACACATATCCAACAGTACTAAGATTGCGTCATTCTTTATGCAAGCATGCACTGTTAAGTCATAACATAGTCTAAGCAAGTAAATATTCCCCAATTTTAACAAACTTTCATATGTTCAGTTACACAAATACAAAAATTTTACATCATTGTGTTTACATAAACTGAAGCTGAAGGACATTTTTATTATAAACTGAAGCTGAAGGACATTTTTATTTTTGGGTATCGTTGGAGACCTCGCCGCCAAAACACCTCTTTCGGGCTTAAGCGGAGCAGGTAAAATCACGGTTGTCCCAGACTCTTACAAGAAATGCACTCCTTGGATTCGAACTCAAGACCTCAATGTGAGATCTTGAACCCGGACACGTTGTCACATTAATTCATAAAAGCTGAAGTATAACATCCAAATTTGTCACATAACAACCAAAGTTATGCATGGAAGATTAATTACATTATAATTATAGGAAACATCCTCAATAGTCCTTAAAGAGCACTTTCCAAGTTCAGCCCTAAATTGATTACTATATCTGTCTCTTGATGAGATATTGACTTTAATTCATTTAAAACATACATAAATTATTTCCATAAGATGAGGAAAAAAGAATACTGCCTTGTTCCTTCATCTTACACAAAAGAGGAAATATTGAACTTATCATCACTTACTCAAAAAAAATATGGCAAGACTGGTACCAGAACTGTATCTAACACTATTTTTTTTGGAATTGTTGGAGACCGCAGCCAAACCACCCATTCCGGGTTTAAGCGGAACATGTAAAACCTCCGGCTATTCCAGACTCGTGCAAGAAATGAACCTTCTGGATTCGAACCCAGAAACTCAAGATGAGATCATGAGCCCTACGCCACCAAATCACTCCCATTACGAACGTATCTAACACTACTTACCTTGTGCCATTTTACCACCTTTAACCCTTTTATCATTACTGACAAAACTTACCCCTGAAATTCCAAATTCAAAATAACTACTAACATGAAAAATAGTCAAAATAGAGTTGACCTGTGAAGTGAAAATAGGAGGAGGTTGGTAGGCTCTAGGGTTTTGATGAGGAGGAGAATGAAGCATGGTGTCTCCATGCCCTAACTCCATTGAAGACTGCTCTGAACTCTCTTCATATTCTCTCTTCTTCACTCCTGAACAACCTTCTCCTTCTTGCCTTCCACTAGCATTGCCCATTACTGCAAATTCCAGCTTCAAACTTCAACTAAACTCAATAAAATATCAAAACTTCACCCAAATAAAAAGCAAAAAAATAAAAACTTGTGTTCACTAACCATGACCAAACAAGAAAACAGAACAAACCCAGAAGCAGAAAAGGGTTTGAAATTGAATTTATGAATTTGGTGACATACCCAAACAATTTTATTTTGCAGCTTTATATTATAATGATTTATACTGTTTTTGTGATTGATTGATGTATGGTTTTCCAATGGAAAGTGCAATTTGTCCACTCTTTTTCTTCCTCTAAAAATATAAAAATCTTCAAAAAGGAAAAGTGAATTGAAAATAACTATTATAAAATACTAAATTCTATTCTCCAATAAAATTTTATTCTCCAATGAGTTTGGAAGATCCTAGGGTGAACTTGTTATGTTTGGTCTTAAGTATGAGAAATTTTATTATACATCATGTGATTCATATCATTCGTATTAAATAAAAAAAAATTAAATAAATGAAAATTTAATTTAACATAATTCTTATATATTATTAAATTATTGATCGATGATACTACAACACTCATGATAATATCAAATAATTTCTTTCTTAAATAGAATGTTATGTTGGATTTGCCAATTGCTTTGTTTCTTCTTTTTACAATTGTGTACAGTTAACCAACCGTGGCCTGCCACGTCACTATTTCCCCATAGTAATATCATTTTTTTACATTTTTTTTTGGAAACGTTGAAAATCATATGATCAAATCATCATATCCGACCATAAGGTGGAGCAGGTAAAACTTATGACTGTCTTAGACTCTTACAAGAAATGCTCCTCTGGACTCGAGCCATGACAACCAGATTTTAAGTCATTTGTCATCAAACCATACTTCTTAAGGACATCGTTTTACATTCCTCAATTAGTAAAATAAAATTTGTTAAATCATAGATAGAAAAAATAACATAAGTTGTTGCAACAATTCACGTACTTACCTCATTTGATATTTTAAAAAAAAGTTTGGTTTATCAGCTGTTTATAATTTAATTTCAATGAAAATTAGTTTGGAATACAATTTTATAGTGACTTGACTTTAATTTGGAGAATAATATGAGAAGATTCAAAGTCTAAATAATTATTTTACTTTCCAAAAAATTAGGGGAAAAAAGATACATGTGTTTTGACTTGATTTCGGGTAAAAAATGACATATTATAAATTATAAATTATATTATAGTTTGGAATATGTGACAATCTTGTCTTAATATATATAAAGTATTAACATCTACTTTTAGTTTATTTAATATATATATATATATATATTAGAATATGTTTTAGAGTAATATATTAATTTCATTAGTAAATGCACTATATATTATATTCTATATCGAATCCACATTCATCCTTGATTTCTTCATTAGACATATTATTTAAGGCACATAATTTAATTATGTATACATATATATACTTGTGATAAAGAAAGGCTATTTGGAATCTTTTATTTTTCTTTTGGAATTGGTATTCTTTTGGATTTTATCTCGGATAATAGTGTAGTTAGAATACTGATTCGGTAAAATTTTATTTTCAAAAAATGATAGATTCTCTTCATTTTAAAAGAGATAAACTAAAATTATCTTATTAATTAATTAGATTTTTATTAATTTATAAGTGTATTTAATAATATTTCAGATTGAGTAGGGACAACTGTCATGTCTAAAGTTTGATGCTTTAAATTAACAAAATTATTGAACTCAATGATCAATGTTTGTTTTAGATCAATTAGTATCTTAACTCTAAGGCCTTCTCTATGTACAAGGAGCCTAAAATTTTATTTTCTCCTCATGTGATTTTTCTATAGATTTATTAAGATAAATAGTATAAAATAAGCAAAAAAAATGTAGATAATTGTTCGGGTTATATTTGGGCCAATGATCTAAATGTTATTGTCTCTTTGGCCCATGCATCAGACTTGTATCAGAACATGACTTGAGGCCTTTATCTAACCCAAAATAGCGTTTTGGGCCACTGCATAGGCCCAATCAAAATGGGTTCCAGCCACTGGACAATCATGCATGCACATAAGACTCACACACTGGGCCCACGAGCCCATACACCTCAAGGGAAGAGGTCCACATAGCCTAAAGGTTTCCATGAGCCCATGAAAGTTCTCCACCATACCTTAATCATGTTACTTGATGTCCCAGCCGACAACATATGAGCAATGTTACAGTCGATGTTGCCTCGTATTATGCCATGTCCCAATAAACATTACCCGTCGGTCTACGCACGATTAATTCCTTATTAATAAGAAAACTAAGTATCTGGATCGAGACAAACCACCTATAAACACGATGATACAATCCAAGTACCACATGGATTATACATGATCATGATATCTATGCACTCCTAATCTAATCCATACTCCATTACCTTTTCCTAAATAGAATTGGAATATGATACTTTCAAGGAATCCTAACCCAACTTGAAGACTACTTCACAACCTATAAAATGAGAGGGGGTCCAAAGGATCGATTCATTTAAATTTTGGCCATTATACTCAAGTTCTCAAAGCATACATAACCCTTACACACCAGCCTACCGCCCCTCATGATAATCTACAAAGATCAAAGTAACCCTTTGCATTATTTTTCCTTCTCTTACCGCTTGTCATCATCACTAACTTGAACGTTTGAGTGTTTACAGCATCCACCACACCAGTGGGTAATTGCTCCATGCTCATTTTACCTTTGTTTTGCAAGACCGATGGTGCCCCAAACATATAAATTCTCGATTATAAGTCGAAGATGAAATTCATCATCTACAACAATATCAATAATACATATAAAGTTAGAATATCAAATTTTAAATACTAAAAAAATATGATAAATATAGTACGACAATCTCAACACAATCAATTAAAATATAAAATTAGGGTATAAAATTTATAAACACCACGATTTATTAGTTCATATAAGGAACAATTTTGTGCTTATTGACATGTTAAAGAAAAAATGACTATTAGTATTTGTACGGGCTAAATTTGTGCGAGCACCTCTATAAATAGAGGTGTTCAACATCTCAATTGACTCAGTCTGATTTCCACAATTCTCTATGAAAGTTTGTGGAGCTTCAGCTCTTGTGTGTTTTATTTTAAAAGCTTTATTGTATTTTTTTTTCTTAGTAATAAAATTATGTGTGTTTTTATTTAGATTATGAGAAGCTAATTTCTTTTTATTAAGGTAAATGGTGAAACTTTTAATATGAAAATATAGATTAATCTCACTTATATTATAATATATAATATATAATATAATGATTAATACTTAATTTAAATCTGGATTAATTATTGACAAATTTTACTACTGCCTATATGACTGATTTTATTTATTTGGCATAACTGGACTTATTATAGACAAACGTTATCACCACCTTTATGACTGGTTTTATATGTTTCCGTATAATTAATTCCTGAAACATATTAATTGGGTAATAATGATAATTTATATATTATAAAAAGTGAGATTTCTTAATTTGAAATATTGAAAGTGAATCTCTTAACCCCCAATATTTTTATTTTATTATTGCAGTCCAATTTAAAAATTTTCAATCACTTCAAACAACTCAATATTTTTATTTTTGCTCAAATTATTATTTTAATTTACTAGATCTATTCTCTATGGATTGACCCCAGACTTACTGAGTTATTTTATTAATTATACACTCTTATACTTATGAGTAAAGAACCACTTTGTGAGTGTGTCAATTAACTGATTCATCACCGAAAGATGCAATGTTAAGCATGATGATGGGTCCCACCTATGGATGGCAATTTGGCCCATAAATCCGCAAACTCGTAAAAACCCACTCGCAATGGGTATAATTTGGTAAATATTTAAGCGGGTTTGGTGCGAGTTTGGTAATTTAAAACAAAACCCATTGCGGGTTTGGTAATTAAGCAAAACCAGCGGATATCCACTACGGGTATCCGCTACCCGCAAGCTTAATTTTTTTTTATATCTTTTGGGCAAAAATATCCTTCATATAAATGACTCACTAACTTATAATTTTTGAATTGCCCTCTCTTGGTATTTTTGAATTACTTTTAGTCATGATTCAATAATTTTGATTATATGAATTTAACATAATGAAAAATATCCACCTAGTGATTAATATATATAATTGTGATAATATGAATTTGACACCATGTTATAAATATTTTAAACTTTTATTTATGTGTCCTAATTTATAAACTGTCACACAGACACAATTAAAAAGATTGTATTATTAAGAGTATAAATGAATTCAATATTTTAAGAACTCGAAAAAAATCTATTGGGTACCAGTGTGGGTTTGGAAATTTATTTTTATATGTAGGTGCATGTTTGGTAATGAAAATTAAAACCCGCAATGGGTATGGTGCGGGTTTGGTAATTTATTTACATATGCGGGTGCATGTGCAGATTTGGTAATGACAAACTAAATTTGGAATTTATTCCAACTGTCATAACATATTCCTTAGTCTATAAAAAGAAACATAATTCAAAATTATGGAGAATTCAAGCCTAAACATCCTTATTCCAAGCTTAAGCACCCTTTTTTTGAGCTCTCAAAACTTCTCACCCTCTAAACACCGACTCACCGCCCTCACGGCATTCCACTGAGGTCAAGGTAACCTCAGACCTTGCTCTCCCCTATTTACTACTCGTCTTCACTACTGACTTGAAAGTTAAAGCGCCTACGGCGCTCATCATACCGGTGAGTAGAGACTCTATGCTTACTATATTTTCGTTTTGTAGGATCGATAGTGCCCTATCATACAAATCTCGATGGTGGACCGAAGGTAAAATCCAATGTATAGAGTAGTTAGCTAGTACCATGAAATAAAAGTATGGGAGGAAATAATGGTCAAGTGGGTATCTATTTTTGGTAATCCAATCAAGGTTAATAAGGTGAGAGGGATGCAAATTAAATTTTCATTTTGATAATTTTTTCCTTTTTTCAAAAATATAAATTTCCTCTCATATGGCCTATGAGAAATATGGGTATGTATGAGAGTCTAGTGAGAGTGATATGTTAACGTTCTCTTAAGGATCCTTAATTAGCAAAAAAGGCATAAAGGGAAATAAAATTAATGTAGTCCAAACACACAAAATGAGAGAGAATAGAGAGTTTAAATTTATATGGAAAAAAAATAAAAAGGAGTTGGTAGTTAATTACATGGAAGTAGACCCGGTTAACGGTTCTGTTCCAAACCGGAACCGAACAGAACGGTTCCCGGTTCCACAAGTGTGGAACCAAGAATCGAATCGGACTAGAACCGGACGGTTCCGGTTTGGTTACTGTTCCCTTTTCGGTTTTTTTTTTTTAAAAAAAATTAATTATAAATTTAAAAAAAATACCAAAACGATCATTTAATCGTAAATTTTTTTCAGACTATCACATCATTTTTATAATTTTTTTTAACATATAATCCTTTTTATAGCCAACTCTTGGCTAGTGATTTCTTCAAATAAGCGAAGTGAGATATTTGTTACTTGGCTATTGTGTCTCACATCGCTTATATGAAGAAATCAAAAACCAAGAGTTGGTTATAAAAATGATGTGGGCATTCATGTATTAGTATTGAAATTTTAAATCTCATCACTATTTCTGTAAAAATTATTATTAAAATTAAAAAAAAAATATGGAAAACAATTTTAGGGTTCCAAGCCGTTGGAGAAACCTGATTCCAACTGGAACCTTACGGTTCCGATTGGAACCGCTGGAACCGAGGGTGAGAATCCTAACCGAACCGGTTAATTATGGTTCCGGTTCCGAAATCGGAATCAGAACCGAACCTGGTTGAAATCGAAACCATCTGATTCCAACCGGTTCGGTTCCGATTCAGAACTGAAACCTTGGCCGGGTTTATATGCAAACATATTGTTTTTGAAGATGTGACATTGTAAGAGAGATTCTTCTTTGGCCCATCAATGATAGCAACAATTACAACAAGAAAAATGTATACACACTCATGTGGGCATGACCTTTCAAGACAAATAAATTGATTTGAAAATGAAATTGATATTTAATTAGTTTTGTTTTCGTCTAGAACGTGTTAGGTGACATACATGTTTGCAACCACCACTTGTGAGATTTTTGTCACTTTATTGACAAAATGAGTGAGTTATTGGTGCATAAGAAACAAAGGGCAAACTTTGATGTGAATGAAATCAATCCCAAGTTTAAATTAAATTACCTTAACTTGTTATTAATCATATTATTTATCCAAACCCAAATTAATTGTATCCTATACGGTTAGAACGTGACCTCACTCAAACCCAAATTAAATGTATCCCTTAAGATTAGAACATGTGACCTCTTACTTTCACTACAAGAACTAAACCAATTAAACTATCATTTATGGATATTATTTATCATTAGAGAAGTCTAAATACTTTGATATGTAATTAGAAATTCTCATGGACATATGTTCACCAATAGTTTGTACATATAGTTGTATATTAAGAAAGCCTGAGTTATTATTGTAAAATCGTATAACATATGGATGAATTATAATTACGCAGAGAGAGAAAAAGAGAAAAAGAGAAAAAGAGAGGCAATAAATTTGAGTGGTTCAGTAATATGTCTACGTCCGCTAAATACTAACCATAAAATCTATATTTTTTAATCCCAAAAATCTTCCTACTATCTACAACCCCTATTTTCCAATAACTAACCAATCTATTTACACAATATTGAATGTGAATCACTTTCTAACACTTATTTTACCTTTAGCATTCTAATGATCAAAATTCATAGAATTACGAATTTACAACTCATTTTACATTTAATCTCATCACTAGGTCACTTGTTTGAATTTTGGATAAAATATTACAAACAAAGAAAGGGTTTATTTGTTTTTATGTATGAATTCTTAATTTGATTTATTTTCAAATATTTTGATATTTCGTTTGTTTATTTTTATTAATTTATGTCTTAATTTCAGACGTTTATCACTTAATAAAAAAATGATTTTTTATTTATTTATATCTTAATAAAAAAAAGTCTTAAAAAATTAAATATTATTTTATAAAAATACCCTCATTTAATATAGTATTTCTTCTATTATAAAAACATGGATTTTTTTTTTGTTTTATATTTTTCTTCCCTCACAGTTTCATTTTCTTTGAACGGTGGAAAGCATAGGAACAATTGAATCACCATTATTAAATGTATTTTTAAGTAATTCACAATCACTTTTCAACTTTTCTTTTTGTATCTTTTTGTGCTTAAACTCTTTTCAACTTTTAATTTATTGTTATTTTTGTTTTTATGTGTTCCTTCTAAATATTTCGGTAATAATTTTTTCATATGCTTAATAACGTGTTTGGTGATGATTATATATTCTGATGGTTTAATAAGATATTTGTAATTTATTATTTCAATTTAGAAAATAAAAAAAAATATTGATTTGACAATTGTTTGTTTGGTGTTTGATAATTTTGGTATAATTGGAGACTTGAAAATATGATTTTTCAAAATTTATGTATGTCAATTAATTTTACTATTATATTCATCATCTTCTGTTGATTTTACAAGAAATTACTTTGAGAAAATGACACTTATGCAATATTAATAATTTGCATGTCAATAAAAAAAAAATAAATATGTCATTCAGATATTTATATTCAATTCAGACCTATTCAAACTTTAGTCAAATTCAGGTCTATTAAAACTTTGAGATAAAAAAAACAAACGCTATCTTAATCTTAGAATGAAAGTTGATCCAAAAGAAAACTAAAGGAACAATTTGAGATTTAAACTAAAATTGAAAAGGGGACAAATTAAACGACAATTATAAAAATAATAAATTTATAATTTATTATCGACTTCGGATCAATTCCCTATATGATCTCTCACTCTTGACCTTAAACATTTTGGATTCATTATCGTGTGTATTTTAACTGCCAATGAAAAAAAAAGGAACCATTTCAGATATTACATTAACTTTTTTAGAAACGTTGGAAATTCCGTCATCAAATCAACTGATAATGGCTTAAGCGGAGCAGATAAAACATCCACTTGTCTCAAATTCTTATAAAAAATTCATCCCTTATATTCGAACTTAAAATCTGACAATCAGTTCATAAATCATTCACCATTAAACGAACACCCTGGGGTCTCATAGCTCAAACATTCCTTGAGTTAATTACACAATCCAACACTTGTTCCGATTTCTTGATCTCTCATTTCTAATTTCAAGACAAATATGTTTCTTCAAGATTGAATACAATTTTAATCTAAACAAAATTAACAAATGACAATATATAATAAAGTTTGTTTCCGAATCCAATGTCTTTGTAGTCGAATAATTGAGCAAAATGCATCCTAGTTAGGGTTTCATAATATGGCACTGCTTTACTTTCACAAACTTGTCGATAAGTGGTACCATATCCTCTTTGCACCACTTTATAATTTATATTTAATTACTTGTTTCTTTTTGGAAAGCAATATATATATATATATATATATATATATTATATATATATTATATATATATATATATATATATATATATATATATATATATTTTACTTTCACCAAACCAATTTAGATGAATGAAATTTTCCTAAAAATTCTTACATGTAGGCTTTTTCTTCATTACATTACAATTTGCTGAAATCTAGCTACCGAAGTCTCTTCTTTTAAATCAACTCCATGTGATTTTTAAGGATTTGAACTAACATGACCTAAAAAATGAGGTGATAGGTATTTAATTATCGACCTATGAATATTTTATTAATATATAAATTATTTTATAGAGATATATGAAATAGTCTTTTTTTTTTACTAATTAAGATTTAACCAATTTTTAAAAAGCAATTTTTTTTTTGCAACAAACCCCTTTAGGTGAATTGAATTTCCCTAAGAATTCATACATGTGGACTTTTTCTTCACTAAATTACAGTTTGCTGAAATATAGTACCTAAACCTTCTTTTAAATCAACTCTGTGATTCTGCTATTTAAATATTTAGACTCACTTTTAAGAATTGGGAAAAAAAAATCACCCACATTATATATGAAAAAACTTGAACACTCGACTTAAAAATGAGGTGATGAGCTCAATCAATAAGTGATTTATTACTATACCATATTATTTTTATATTGTTATTTTCTCTTCAAATTGTATGTAAAACATTTTTTAATGATCCAAAAAGTTTTTTAAGTGACAATGAAACCATATTGAAAAGTCAATATAATTGACCCATTTAGGAATTTTTTTTAGAAAGGTAATAGAGTGGACAAACCCAAATATATTTTTAATCTCTTAATTCCCTTAAGGTTTGATTTTGGATGATAAGTTTTATTAAAATATTTGAAACCCAACTCGACTACACCCTTAGGTAGGGGTGGGCGCGGTTCGGTTTGGTTCGGTTTTTGCTAAAAACCGAACCAAACCATATTTTACGGTTCCGATTTTTTACCTCTCAAACCAAACCATTAAATAACGGTTTGGTTCGGATTGAAAATTTTTTAAACCAGCGGTTTACGGATTGGTTCGGTTCAGTTTACAGATTATTATATTTAAAATAATTTTTCATCCACTTAAGTGAAAAAAAAACTAGTCTATCCAACAAATATATGAAGTGATAGGGTGTAAGCTGTGACTTCAGGGAACACATGCACTCCATAAAGGATTGAAAAATGAGGCACAATAAATTTTTGTATTTTTTAAAAATTACCCTGAAGAATGATGCTACCATCATTCTAATTAAGAGACAAATCCAATATCTAACTTTCAAGAATAATGATGCTACCATAAAACAAAAAATTTAAGAATAAAAGTATTAACAAATAAATTGAAAAATAAAAGTATTAAAAAATAAATATATTAACAAAAAATTTAAGAATAAAAGTATTAACATACTAATAAAAAGAAAACATAGAATAAAATTAAAAGTAAAATACAAATTTTTTTTATAAAAATATATAATTTTTTTAATTATAACGGTTCGGTTTGGTTTAACAGGTGCGGTTCGGATTAGCTCCTGAACCGAACCGTAAACCGTTTGGGGTGGGCCAAACCGAACCACAAACCGAACCGTTAGAAAAAAAAGCGTAAATTCGGTCCGGTTTGCGGTTTGGTTCGGTTCGGTCGGTTTTTTTGCCCACCCCTACCCTCAGGGACACCACTTAAGGAATCTATGTTGCCCAACAATGAATAATGGACAACGAAAAAACACAGTTTTACTAAACGTTGGGTTTAAGGTGGGAATGAGTTTAGAATGAGGCGAGCGTGAACTTATCATGAAGGGAGAATGGAGAGAATGTGCATGAGTTTAAAGATGAGAAATTGTATGTTTGATTGAATATTACTTTATATTTATAGTGGTTCGACCAACAATGCCTACGTCCACTCCTCCAAGCTGCGCTTGAAGCTTTTCACTATGCAAATGTGATTTCACACTTTACACTGAGAGTTTTTCGTGACTCACTCACAAATCAAGAGTTTTGTTCGAAGTTTTACTCCAAACTTTTACACAATACCAAAAATTTTGTCCCTAAGTTCACTCATAAATTTACCATTTTGAGTATGCCCACTCAATAAGGGATTTCACAATCACAAGTGATTAAAAGAAAGATTTACAATATAACTTGGGTATTCACAAAAGATAATGAAGATTAAGGATATGAGTTGCTAATCCAAGTAAATCTAAGCTCATTAAAGTGTATGAAGGTATAGTGTGTGAGCTTTGATGATCAAGAGTGCATGATAAGGAAGATTAAAAAAAAACTCTATGTTTTTGCTTTTTAGAAAATGTATGAAGGTTGTAGAAGTTAACAAAAATGAAATGAGGAATCAATTTATAGTGAAAGTGAAAACTGACACAACTCTTTGTCCTGAGACCAGTATGCCGGTTTATAGTGACCAGTATGTTAGTCCTGGAAATTCAAACGATTATATTCAAAATATGACTGTTGATCATAAATCGCATAACCTACCAATTTACTGATCGGTATGGAGACCGATATGTACTGGACCGATTCCAGTAGCTATGCAATCTCCAGACTGACCGGTATGGAGTAATCCGATTCCAGAGAGCATATAAAATTGTCCAAAACAGAGTAGAGACAATGGTATGCTGGTTCAGGAGCCGATGTACCGATCACAGTTCAAAAACACAGGTTTGGAAGATTAAAACATTATACACATGACCCAAATTCATTTTATGAATGTGTATGAGTAATAAGAGCTTAGAATACTTGATTTATCAACTCACTTACATTGAGAGTCCTAAGTTACAAGACTTCACTTGATTTCTTCATTAAATGCTTAAGTCTTCACATCCAATATATATGCTTCGACATCTTTCTGTAAAGCTCGCGAATGTGCGTCGAAGTCGCTAGTGTTGCATCATCAAAGTTCTTAATCGAGTGCAATGGCGCTTACAACTATATGAAGAGAATTGCTTATTGCCACATGAGGAGAATAAGGAGTCGAAGCTCACGTTCATGTACTTTTTAAAAATTCAACCAAATGAAGGAATGGGCATCTCTTAAATTCATTCCACACAGCTTATCTTCTATATTCTCCCCAAACCAAACTTAGCATTATGGTTAATTAATAAATAATTGCTTTGATATACAATTTTCTTGAACCCTTTTAGTGAGGGAAAAGGCAGAGTGATTTGAATTTGAGCTTTGATTAATTTAAGTGTCATCCTGATTGTATGGAATAGGAGGAAATGTAAACTATTTTTGTTTTTCATATTTTCCTATATAAGATAATGAAACAAACACTTTGGAAGCACTTTTGGTAGCTATAGAAATTTAAATTATGATTGATAATTATTATATAATAATTTAAATGTAATTGAATTTTAATTATATATGGAGTTATTAATAAAGTAGATGTGATATAATATTATGAAAAATTTAGTACAGTTAAATTAAATATTGGATCCAAATTCTCTGAGTGGACACAGAAGCAGCGCGACATTATTTATTTCATTATCTTATTTGTAAATTTTAATTGTTTGTTTTATTAGAAAAGAAAGCACTTGTTAATTTGGTAAATATTACCTGCAGTGATTGATCCAGAAATATAATTTAGAGGGGGCTTAGTAAAAAATAATAATTTCAAGGAACGACGGTAGCAAATCCAGAGGAGTAGCGATAAAATTGATTAGGATAAGAGATTTAGGGTGATTTTATGTTGAAATCCAAAGATTTTCATCTTGATCCAAAGATTTGAATGCACAACTTACACCGAGTTTTCAGTGACTCACTTGTAACTAAGATTTTTATCTCTTAAGTTCACTATAAACCTTTACACAAGAGTTTTATCCTAGGGTCACTCTTAAATCTTTACAATGAGTTTTGTTACTAGGCTCACTCACAAACCTTTACACAACTTACCCTTTTGAGTATGCCTACTCACAAATGAATTTCCCAACTGAGTTTTTGAATATGGAAGTTTACAACCTAATTTGGCACTCACAAAGATAAAGAAGATTCAAGCTGTGAGTTGTTAATCCAAGTATTCTAAGCTCTCTAAATGATATGAAGATGTATGTAGTGATCTTATGAAATGAAGAGAGTAAATGATCAAGAAGATTTGTTTCTGTCTTTGTTTTTACCTTAGAGAAAATTATATGAAGGTGAAGTAACAGACAAAAATAAAATAGAGGATCAATTTATAGTAAAGGTCAAACACTGCCTCTGTTATGCTGGTCTCAGAGGCCGGTATGTCGGTCTGCCAAAGCATAACGACTATATTACTATTGAAGATTAATGCACAATATCGGATTACTAACCGGTATGCAGGCCGGTAATGCTAGTGTGCCATCGGTATGTGGATCGGTTTGATCCGTCCCAATTCCAGTAGTTGTGCAAACTTCAGCTGACCGGTATGAGAGACCGTTATGGAGTAGCCTGGTTCCAGAGAGCATGCAAATCTGCCCAAGACAAGAGTAGGGCCACTAATATGCCGGTGTGGAGGACCAGTATGCCGGTGTGGGGGACCGGTATGCCGGTCTCAGTGCAGAAAATCTAGAATTAGAAAGTTGAAAATATTTTGCACATGACCCTAATACGTCTAAATGAATGTGAATATGTCATATGAGCTTAGATACTATAATTATCAACTTACTTACAAAAGAGCCATAAACTAAGACTATAAAAGATTTTCTCCAATAAACGCTCGAGTCTTCACATCCATTTGCTCTTTGTAGCCAATATGCTTCGATATTTTTTTTTGTAATAACTCGCTAATGTGCGTCGAAGTCTTCTAGTATTGCATCATCAAAATCCATCAGAAGAATATGTCACTAACAATAGTATCATATTTACTAACATATATTTTTGTCCCCTACATTTTTTGGTGTTGCCATATATCACTTTGAAACTTTCAAACATGCATCTTCTTTGGTATTTCCACATGTCACTTTCAAACTTTAAAAGATTTGATGCATTTAGTAGGTGACTAAACTTAACTAATGAAAACTTTGAAATATTTGGTATATTTAGTAAGTAAATGAACTTGATCTAATATATGTATTTATCATTTTTAGGAAGTGAATGAACTTAATCTAATGAATGTATTTATCATATTTAGGTGAATGAATTTGCTAATACAATTGGTGATTTGAAATGTGATGTATTTGTTATTGCTATCACTATAAATACATGTACAACATAATGAGACATACATTTTCTATTTTAGAATGAATCAAAAGAAAATTTCCCTCATCTTCATATTATATATGGTATTTCTTGAATTCGATTCCTTACGATAATAAAGAAAATATGTAATTATTAACATTCGAACCTTGTTCTCATAACCTTCAGGCATGGTTCTATCAGCTTACGAGCATCGTTCTCATCCCATTTGGGGCCCAGTCAATAGATCTGCCAAGAAACTGCCCTGGATTGTCATTTTTTGTTCAAAAATTATACATACACAAAAAATAGCACAACAATACTAAAAGATAAGTAAAATTATTTAATTTTTAGCTAAATTTTATTTTTTTAGTATGTTTGTGTTATTTTTTGTATGACTATCATTATTTTTTTTTTTATAAAGAAATAATATAATATAATATTATCTTAGGAGAAGGTGCAAGTGCAAACACCAGTCTTTTGAGATATCATATAAAGTTTTGATGTCATTGCAACAATGCTAAAATTTTGACTTGCAAAAAGGTTTCCAAAAGCTAGCTAGTGCTCTAAAGAATTTAGTATCATCTTTGTTGATTCACTGCAAGCACATGAGGTTTCAATGATGGTTTCAAACTCAATCTAGTGCCACAAAAATAATAAGCAATAAGCTCTCTTTCTGCAAAGAAATCTATTTCCAATGATTGCATCTCTTCTTGTTCTTTCTCTAGTTTTTTATTCTTTTTTCTTTGGCTTAGGGTTGTCATTAATTCTCATTACATCTTTAATTTTGATTACCAACAATGTGAACTTCTTTGTAAAAAAAATAAGGATAAGACTGCGTACATATTGAATCTTTCCAGAATCTATAGTGCGAGAAATCTCGTACGCTGAATTATTATTTTACATCTTTAGTTTTGATTGTATCAAATCTTCTAATCACATTCACAAATTCAATACAACATCCTGAGAGTGAAGCAGTACTGAAGCCACAGGATCATGACTACTCAAATCATCATCATCATCATCATCATCATCAAGTAGTGAGGAATCAGAAGTGGAGTGGCCATTTAGAGAAATTGTGTACCAGAGCCCTGATTTCTCTGATGGATCAATTTCTGATGATGAAAATGAGTTCATTATTGAAATCTCACTTCCGATTAGGCATTACATATGTTGGTAAAATTATAATAAAGATCAAGAAGTTCCCAAGTGTCGTTTCCGGACGACGTCGTTTAATCTGAAGCAACATGGTTTAATTATGGAGCTATTATTAGCAGCCGAGATTAATGAAATGAGTGAAGAGGATAACTTGAATGAAATTGACATTTCCATCAGCTCGTTAAAAATAATTTTAATTAATTAAAAATTATAAAAATATATTTTTTTTTATTTTAAAAAAAATTGATTAGCAATTGGTTAATTCGATTTCCCGATTTTATCAATTTTAATTGATTTTTTACATTTTAATTTTTAGAATTCAATAGAATCAGACTCATAACTGATTCTCAATTCGATCGATTTATCCATTTGATCGTCCGATTTTAAAAACCACGCTCAAAACTATAAAATAAGCGTAAGGCAACAACACTTTAAAAACGTATATGAATTAAGCTTGTTGAATGCAAAAAATAACAACTTTGCTAAATATTTACATTCTACGACATGCAAGCATGTGTATTGAAGAAAAGTGATATGCAACTATTTGTACTTATCAATTATACCATGTTAACAAGATTGAGATTAAGTGTGGTAACGGATCCGGACTCGGGCTTTGTCAAGTGACTCAAGTCTAATTCAGGTTCGGATTATGTATGGACTGGCCGGGTTCTGATTGGGCCGATCAAGGGTTGGATTTTTTTAAAATAATAATTTTTATTTTAAAAATAAAATAATTATTTTTTGAACTTTTTTAATACTTAAAAATGAAAAAGAAAAATTAAAAATGTCAATATTTTTAGTATCTTTTTGGATTGTACATTAAAATTTTAGTTATAAATGAATGTATTTAGAATTAAAACTTAATTTATAAAATTTATAAAATATATTTTTATAAAAATCGAACCCGGACCTGACTTGTGCTTTTACCTAAGGCCGGTACGGACTCAAAAATTAAAATTTTACTCTCTGGCCAGTCTAGGAGTGTTCATAGGGTAGGGTCAAATCGTGACTCGACTCGATCATCGCGACTTCTAAAAAAATATGCAATTTCGGGTTGACCCGACTCGACTCGATTTTTGCGGGTCGGTTAGCGGGTTTGACGACGGAACTCGACCCGAACTGAAAAATAAATTTTTATTAATTTCTAAAATTTTTATTTTTATTTTTTAAATTTTTACTATTATTTCAATTGTTTATTACATTTTTTATTTTTGAAATTTATATGTAGACATAAAATAGTTAGTATTTATGTCACAAAATAATTAATACATTAAGAAAAATTAACTGATCCGTCCCAACTCACTCGGGTTTGTATACTCAAATTTCGGGTTCGGGTTTAACAACCCGTGTGATCCGACCCGATCGAATTTCACAAAATTTGAAAAAATCAGACCCAACCCATAAACATCCCTAAGCGAGACTAAAACCTATCGACCGAGCCGCACTCGAACGGGTCGGACTAGCCTTAGAATTTCCTATCATCCCTACTCGAGATATCTCCTTTTATTTGTTTTGGAGAATATATTAAATCAATTTTATAGTTGATTTAGGAGAATATATATATATATATATATAATTGTTAAATAATCTTTCAATTTTATAATTCCTTCATACTATTAGACCCGGCCGGCGGTTCGGTTCCGGTTCGGAACCGAACCGAACCGAACCGGCCGGTTTCCGGTTCCACAAGCGTGGAACCGGAACCGTAAACCGAACCGGAACCTAATTCCGGTTCGGTTCCGGTTCCACACTTAAGTGGAACCGGAACCGTAAACCGAACCGGTCGGTTCCGGTTCGGTTACCGGTTTTTTTTTTTTTTTTAATAATAAATTTTAAAAAATAGAAAAAATTATATAATCGTAATGTTTTTTCAAACCATCACATCATTTTTATAGAATCTTTTAACATAAAATCCTTTTTATAGCCCACATCGCTTATATGAAGAAGTCAATAACCAAAAGTTGGTTATAAAAAGGATGTGGTATTACAACTTATTTGTTTACTGTGTTCTTACAACGGACTTTGAACAGACAGTAAACTGAACACAAAAGTACAATTAACAAAAGTGATACAGTAATCAACAATACAAATAAAATAGAAGACAACTGCAGGCAGTGAGTTGAGAATAAGGCACGGATCAGCAACAGGAAGAATTCCGAGGCTTGTTGATGTGGCAACAATCTCCTTAAAACAAATTCGTCCCCTACCGATCGGTGTAGTAGAGCGCGAGACGTCTGTTTCCCAGGATGCAACGGAAAAATAGACGAAATTGGGCACCACCAAGTCCGACTTCAACGAACAACTGAAGTGTTTGAACTCTCTCTCAAAAGATCGTAATAACAATTTTCTCTTGTGTGTAATGTATGTAATTCTAAAAAACGAAAACACTACTATATTAAAAGAAAATAACATGCCAATTAAGTTTCATCAATGAGAGGCTTTACACTTGTTGTAACCATCAAGTTGATTAATGTCATTAATCTCAAATTGTAACCACAAAGTTGATTAATTGTCATTGATTCAACTGTTATGGAACATAAAAAGGCTTGGAAAAAATAAAGAGACATCCAAAAATTGGCTGGGCCAGGCCCGCTCAATTTGGTCCGGCATTCGTGTACGCAGGTGCACACGAGCCAAGCTTGATTCGGATTTGATTTGCACCCCCCCCCCCGCGCACGTAGAGAGAGCCTCTATCCTTATAACTCTTACCCATCTACATATGAGCAATCATATATAAGCATAATATTCACTCTATAGCTTTCCCATATGGGACAGCTTACTTTTCTTTATTTTCCAACACCATTGGTGAACTTTGAGCAACAATTTCTCATTCACCCAAGCACCATTTTAAGCATATGAATATACCATTTCGAAGTACTCACGGAGGAGTATCCGAATCATTCAATAACAACCACTAACACGAAGTGGACCATGCTTAAAATGAGCCTCAAAATGCTTACTCATAAGCATTTTTTTCCAACATGTGGACATTCATATTTTAGTACTGCAATTTTAAACCTTATTATTATTAATAAAAAAAAATTGAGATTTACTTGTGGAACCTTACGGTTCCAAGTAATTTTTTTTTACTTTCGGTTCCAACCTGGAACCGTTCGGTTCCAGCGGTTCCAACCGGTTCGGTCAGGGTGAGAACCCTAACCGAACCGATTAGGTTCCGGTTCGATTCCGGAACCGGAACCGGTTGGAACTGGAACCGTCCGATTCCAACCGGTTCGGTTCCGGTTCCGAACAGGAACCTTGGCCCGGGTCTACATACTATTATTGCATTGAAAACCATCCACCATAAATATATAATATGTATATTTACACGGGTGACGGTATACTTATATGAGTTGAGATCAGGACTTGGCTTTTGTCCCCATGCTTATACGGATGGCGACACGTGAGATATGGCTGGCGATGAGACAAAACGGCGCCAGCTTGACTCAACTGTCTTCAAGCCGCAGCAACAGCCTAACATTCTAAAATAAGAGTAATTATTTAATATAACGGAAATATGGAGAATATAATATTAGTATATTACCGATAAATTAATTAATGGTATGTATAATTTAATATTTACTAATAAATTAGATAATAAATTATTGAATTATTATACGGATGACGTGATACCTCCGTTATATATAGATTTTCTCCTAAAATAACACATTCCCCCAGCTGGCTAACTCCTAACTAACCCCTCCCCTCCCAAGCCCAACCCACCACGTGTAACCATCTTAACCGCCCATTACCCGACCCCCTCTAATCAATCAAACACTCAACAATCCTCCACCTAACACTCTCTTATCGCAAATAAACGGCCCAAAATCACCCACGTGTCGCACCCGATGCATTATTACCCCCTTAATCCAACGGACCCAACACCCTCCCTCCCCTCTGCCAAGGGCCAAAAAAAGCCTCCGCCTCCGCCTGCACCTTCATCCTCTCCGGCACACCATAATCTCCCAATTCTACCCTCGTATTTTCTCATAATTCCCAATTCCCCACTCACCTAAAAAAACAAATCTTTATCAGCTACCAAGAATCAAAATTTGATCTTTTCGATCTGGATATTTTTTAAATTTAATAATTTTTATTACTGTGATGGCTGATTCGGACAACGATTCAGGGGGACCGAACAACAGCGATCTGTCGGCGAGAGAACAGGACAGGTTCTTGCCGATAGCTAATGTAAGCAGGATAATGAAGAAGGCTCTGCCGGCGAATGCAAAGATATCAAAGGATGCTAAAGAGACGGTGCAAGAGTGCGTGTCAGAGTTTATAAGTTTCATAACTGGCGAAGCTTCTGACAAGTGTCAGCGCGAGAAGCGGAAGACGATCAACGGTGATGATTTGTTGTGGGCCATGACGACTTTAGGGTTCGAGGAGTACGTGGAGCCCTTGAAGATTTATTTGCAAAAGTACAGGGAGATGGAGGGAGAGAAGAGTTCAATGGGGAGGGAGAAGGACGGGGGTGGTAGTGGCGGCGGTGCTGGCTCCGGAAGTGGTGGAGCCGCCGATGGTGGAGGGTCCAGCGGTGGTGGTGGGGGATATAATGGAGGGATGTATGGTGGGATGATGATGATGGGACATCAAGGACACGTGTATGGTTCTGGCGGGTTTCATCATCATCATCAGATGGATATTGGGAAAAGTGGGTCCGCCGGCGCCCGCAGCGGTGGCTGCAGTGGAGCAATTCGTTCAAAGCATGTTTAATAATAACTTCTGAGACTCTTATTTGGAGTTTCAAAAATGGTAAATTTACTCACATTTTTATTTAATTTTATCTTCTCTCATTGTGAATTATTGTAATTCACTGTAACAGTGAGATAGTTAAGATAAAATTTGAGAAAAATATGAGTAAGTATATCATTACCATTAGAGCTTAGTTGTTACATTATATCTTAATTACGGTGTTTTTTTTTTTTTTTTGGGTGGTTTGTGGAAGAATTATATATAATATAAGAGAGTAACTAATGAGAATGTTCAATAGCCTCTCGATGAATGATGATGTAGGGTTTTAATAAGGTATCATCTAGAATCTATATCAGGAATATTGAAGTTGAAATTCTGATAATTTAACTTTAAACGACGTTATTAGATTTGAAATTTTTAATATTAAATTTGAAATTAATACATATTTCATATTTAATATTGGAAGTTTCGTATCAAATTCAATGATTATTATTTCAATTTTAATGTCCCAATAATATGGGTTGATGTAATTGTTGCTGTTTGAATGTGAAAGTGATTTTCGTAATCTTTGGGAAAATTTCTTGTGCTTTTTCCTAAGGGGTGTTGGCGGTATTTTTCACTTCAAACCGTGCGGGTTGGCGGTTTGTGAAATTAGAAACCGAAACCGTAAATTTGATAAGGAAAACCGCGGCGGTTCGGGCTGGCGGTTTAGCGGTTTGGGCGTTTCGGATCGGCGGTTTGGATTATAAATTTTTTAAAGGAATTTTTGTGTGTTTTCACATAATAATTGAAGAGAAAAAATACCTAATTTTCATTTATACATTGTATATTGTCATATGATTATTAAATATCTTAAATTTCATGGTTAGATAAGAAGAAATATATAAAATAATATCTAATTTGAATGCGGGTCGGCGGTTTAGGCGGTTCGGGTCGCGGTTTGAGTTAAAATTTGCGGTTTTGGACGGTTCGGATCGCGGTTGGGTCAAACCCGCATACCAACCCGAAATTTGCGGTTCGATTCTGATTGACCCGAAATCATTTTTAATTTTTTTTCAAACCGCACGGTATAGTTCGGGTTGATGCGGTTCGGATCGAGTTACGGTTTGATCCGAAACCGTGATCACCCCTACTTTTTCCACTGTAAAAGTTGTGTAAATTTGGGAAAAATAGTTGAGCTGACACCTTTTAAGAGAATTCTGACAAATTTCTATAGGAGGAAGACATGTTGCTTTCTTTTTTGAGGAAAGGAGCTTCAAGTTATGCCATTTGTACAGCTCTGTTATAGATTTGCTGCCGCTGCTTTGAGTACTTTTTATTTTGTAATGCCATTTTAAGCTAATGATTTTGGCTTTTCAAAATCCATGCAGCTCTTTGCTTTTTAATCAAAGCTTTTATAACAATCTCATTTGAAACTTGAAAGAAATATTTGTACTAACAAAATTTTCAGGCTGTTTCTGTCACATCCTTTATGGCAAATCCTAGAAATCGCAAAAATTCTTCAAATTGTCTTTGATTCAATGATTGGGCACATCATATTCTGATAAAAGCAAATCTTATTTGTTAACATGTCATTGCATGACTTGCACTAAACATATTCTGAAATTTTCAAGCGGTTAAAGAAAAGTTAATAATCTAATGTGAGCATAGTTTTTAAAATCGGATCGGTTCGTCGAATCGGAAATCGGTATTTTATCTGATCCGATTAATACTTAAAAATCAGTTTGGAAAACAACAAGTGAAAATCAGTCAAAATCGATAATAACCGACGAACGGATCAAACCGGTTCAAATTTTTTTTTTTTTTATAATTTTTAAAATAATAAATTAATATTTTTATATAATTTTTAATTAAATAAAACTATTTATGAGGTAGGCCGATTTTGTCAGTTTTTTAGAAACGATTTAACTGGTCAATCCACTGACCTAGGGGTGGCCGCGGTTCCGATTCCTCAAAAATAGGAACCAGAACCAGCGGTTCCGAACTGAAACAGAACCTCCGGAGTTCGAACCATGAAATTTTTTAATAAAATTAAATATTACTTTAATTTAATTTAAAGTTTCAATTTGGAAAAAAAATTAAATTAAAAGGGTTTGAATTTAATTTAATTTTTTAACTAATTCATTAAAATCCTTTAAATATGAAGGATGATTCATTAATACAGTCTCATTTCAATTCCTAAAATCATCCTTCAAGTTTCCAGGTGCTTGATATGCCGCATGAAATAAGAATCAATGTATTTTTTTGCGGTTCTGGTTCTGAAACCGGAACCGAACCATATTTTTCCAGTTTTGATCTATGAAACCAGAACTAGCGATTCCTGGAATCAGAAATCGGTATTTTATCTGATCCGATTAATACTTAAAAATCAGTTTGGAAAAAAACAAGTGAAAATCAGTCAAAATCGATAATAACCGACGAACGGATCAAACCGGTTCAAATTTTTTTTTTTAATAATTTTTAAAATAATAAAATAATATTTTTTTAATAATTTTTAATTAAATAAAACTATTTATGAGGTAGGCCGATTTTGTCAGTTTTTTTTGAAACGATTTAACAGGTCAATCCACTGACCTAGGGGTGGCCGCGGTTCCGATTCCTCAAAAAGAGGAACCAGAACTAGCGGTTCCGAACTGAAACAGAACCTTTAGAGTTCGAACCATGAAATTATTTAATAAAATTAAATATTAATTTAATTTAATTTAAAGTTTCAATTTGGAAAAAAATTAAATTAAAAGGGTTTGAATTTAATTTAATTTTTTAACTAATTCATTAAAATGCTTTAAATATGAAGGATGATTCATTAATACAATCTCATTTCAATTCCTAAAATCATCCTTCAAGTTTCCAGGTGCTTGATATGCCGCATGAAATAAGAATCAATGTATTTTTTTGCGGTTCTGGTTCTGAAACCGGAACTGAACCAGATTTTTCCAGTTTTGATCTATGAAACCGGAACTAGCGATTCCTGGAACCAGATTTTCTAGGCAGTTCTGGTTCGTTTCCGACCAGGCTTACACTTACCCATTAAATCTTTTTGATTACTGGTTCGGAATGAGATTAAAACTTGTGTTACCCTCACCCTTGTATTATAGAGGAGTAAATTTGTGTATTAATGTGTTTGTCCAAGTTTTATAGAGCTATATTAGAGACAATCACATGTTGAGGGGAGCTATAATTGTCAACAAATGTGGAACTCTTAAAACTCACAATTTTCATAGGTTGCCATCATCAAAAGGGAGAGATTGTTAGTGCCATAACACTCAAATGATGGATTTTGATGATGCAACGCGGAAGACTTTAACACGTATTAGCAAGCTTACAAAAAGATGTCTAAGCAATTGGTCACAAAGAGCAAAATGGATGTGAAGACTCAAATGCCTATTAAAGAAATTTAATATGGTCTTAGTTTAGGGCTCTATTTGTAAGTTAGTTGATAATTTAAGTTTCTAAACTCATAGGTCATATACACATTCATTTAGATGCATTATGGTCATGTATTTTCTGCATGGAGACCGACATCCCGGTCTCACACACCGACATACCAATGACTCTGCTAGGCCTTGAGCAGATTTGCATACTCTATGGAATCAGGTACCTCGATACCGATCTTTCATACCGGTGAACTGGAGTTTGCACAGCTGTTGGAACCGAGATGGTTCATACCGGTCACCAAATCAGTGAGCTAACTGACATATCGGCCTCCATACTAGTTTGTAATATGATATTGCGCTTTAATCTTTAACGATAATATAATTGTTATGTTTTGAATGACCGTCATACCGGCCTCTGTAGACCGGCATACCTGTCTCAAACAAAGAACATGAGTTGTTTTATACTTTTTCTATAAATTGAGCCTTAAATATGTCTTTACATAGTTACAACACCTTTATACATTTTCTAACAAGGAAAAATATAGAGTTTAAACTTTCATCATCGTACACTCTTATAATCAAGCTCACACACTACACCCTCATATCATTTGTAGAGAGCTTTGAATTATTGGGTTAGCAACTCACATCCTTAAATCTTCTTATCTTTTGTGAGTGCTCATGTTGTACTTTAATCTTCATTATTCAAACACCTGTGATTGTGAAATCTCTTGTTGAGTGGGTATACTCAAAATGGTAATTTGTCTAAAGGTTGTGAGTAAGCATATGGACAAAACTCATTGTAAAGGTTTGAGAGTGAGCCATTGTAAAACACTTGGTGTAAAGGTTTGGAGTGAACCTATAGGACAAAAATCTTGGTTAAGACCGAGCTACAGAAAACTCGATGTAAGTTGAAGATTCAACATAAAGGAAAGCTTCAAGTGCGGTTTGGAGGAGTGGACGTAGACATTGTTGGCCGAACTACTATAAATACATTGTCAATTTTCTCTATCCCTAAACTCTTTTATATCATCGCAAGTGTATTTTATATTTGCATATTATTGAAGTGACTTGCATATTAGTAATGTATTGTGATTGAGAAATTGATTGATAAGCTTAATTGATAAAGATACTAATTTAGCAGTGTAAAATTGACATGAATTCTAATTCTATATAATTTATCACATACCCAATTCACCCCCTCCTCTTAAATATAGAGATTGTTTGTTAAGTGTGGTTAGATGTAATTTCAATTTCTACCCCAAAAAATATATCTTGTTGGTAGGTACACTAGCATTGGTAATATTTGTTTATTGAAACAAACTTTTACAAATTAACTCTGTGTGTGTACACATATATACACACATACGACCCAAGACCTGAAGACCAAGAAGCAAAAAAAGAGCTAGCAACAATGGAGTTAAAAATCCAAAACATGAATGGAGGAGAAGGAGACAATAGTGTAATGTCCAGCTGCACCCATACATTTATCACCACCATTCATGCATCACCACCATCATTGCATAAACATCCAAGGCAACTTTAGGTGGGTTTGAAAATTATGCAAGATTACAAATAAACTTTAGGTGGATCACTATTCATTTGTTGACAATTGAGCCTTGTGTTTGACTATAAATTGGAAGCTCATTTGAGAGCTCAAAGCACCCTAAAAATATTAAGCTTCAAGAGAGAAAGCTTAGAGAGTGTGTGGAAGTGATGTTTTTTGTAAAGAGTTTAAACACTTGTAAAGTTCTATTCTTGTAGTAATAGATTCGATTTTTTCCTCAAAATACTCTATACACAACAAGTGGTATCAGTAGCTTTAGTTATATATTGGAGTCGTAAAAGTGAAGAATGAAACTTGATTCGAAAAATTTGGGTTTCAGAAAAGTTGTTAAAAATCAATTTTTATCATGCCATCAGCTAGTTCATGTCGAGACGAGCACAATGGTATTTTTCGGTGATTAAACGGAGGCCCAAAGACGTCGCACGTTCCTTCACGCGCCGGAGAGTGAGATTCCACACGCGCCTGCTAGAGGTTGAAGATGGCCACATCAGTGCCACATCATCGCCATGTCAGCGCCCGATCAACATATAGTCAGCATACAATCAGCAACCACGTCAGCGACACGTTAGTGGCCATGTCAGTGCCATGTGTCCGCCACGTCAGCAAGCTGGTTCCACTTTTTCCATGTCAGCAACCACGTGTCAGACATGTCAGCACCCATGATAAATTTCACTGATCCCCCTGATGTCTTTGAAATTTACATTATAGCCCCATAAGTTTTTAGAAATTTATAAATCGGTCACTGAGTTGGATTTGGACCAACGAAGTGTCTAATCCACCATTTTCGACCGTTCCGGACGCAACAGTGACCTCTGAATTGTGAAAATCAGCCCCAATTTTTTTGTCATATTTTCATTTTAAACTGTAAACTTAAAATGGAAATGGAAGATTCTTCTTCTGGTGCGATGATCAATATGTTAGGGTTGGTGCTCGGAGTGCCAATCCGAATCGTATTTATGTCCGATTCATGAATACGAACAATTCCATTTTCCATAATATCACTTATTTAATGGTAACACCTCTTGTTTTTATACACATATTCGATCTAATTACAATTAGATTGAAACTAAATCTAATTTAGTGATACGTGTATATTAGACAAAGACCCTAGGATTTACAATGTAGTGCGCAGTTACGACATAGTTTGTAATTGACATTGGGAAGCACACTATAAGATGTATATCCTTAAATAAAGTTCATGGTCAAGATTTATTAACACGAGTCGGTTAGTAAATTCCGCTAAGACCAGTACATGTCGTATATCGTGACTTGGTCCGATGGTTTATCCAAATCAACCATGAGTCTCGGGAGACTGGTATAGACATGTAGGTGTTTATTTGATAAATACTGAACGACTCACTAAAGATTTCCTAATAGATGGTACACCAATGTTAATAGGAATATTCTCGAGTTGAGCGAGCATAATGGTCTTTCGATTTGAGATACCACAGTGGATATATGAGTTATCCTCCACACTTTGATGGCAGTCACGTCACTTATCTATTCATGATCAGACCTCCGCTTGTTCGTTGGGTGTGAACTGATGCTCATGATATCCAATGCGTATCAAGATAGGATCTGTCAGTTCTGTGTACAAGGCATAGGTATTCTCACTTGTTTATGATCTAGTAAATCCATGGCCGTGGTATAACTTCGGAAACAAGTTCCAAGTGTTATTTAGAGATCGTAAATCTGAAAGTCGACTATATTATACCGTAAGGATTTGACGTTTTTATCTATATCCCATGTATAATATAGATAGCCTGTGACAAAGGGATTATACGTATGCAATAACCTCGACTTGCATAGTTTAGCGAGATTATCCGTGGTCCTCATAATTCACGAGTGAGTGAATTATGGACACGAAATTGGATTTCGTGATGGATAAACCTAAACTTAGAGAGTCCCACAATATGAAGTGTACTCATTGAGCACTTGGGCAACACATTATGAATAATACTGATTATTCATAATATTTTATCAGATTAAATTAGTTAATTCGATTCGTTTAAACGGTAAACGAATTTACATATATCGGGAAAATTTTGGTCATTTTAATGTGTATTTGTATTTAATACATAATTATATTAGATACATATTTCTTAATAAATCATGGCATGCCACTTTAAATGTAAATAAATAATTTATCTAATTAATGAATTAGATAATTTACTTTTTACTTTACAAGTGTAACAATCATATTTGTTGTCTAATAAATATTAAAGTAATATATATTTTTTTATTAAGCCAAGAGTTGGCTTTATCACCTAGTATTTTTAATATGATTAAATTTAAACAAATTTGACGAAAAAATATCCTATCACTCACTCCACTTTTTGCAAAATGAAACAAAAATGATTTTTCTTTCTTTTTGGAAGTGGTGTGGCCGAATGTAGCATCTTAGAATGTCTTCCAAAAATGCCAAATGAGAGAGTGAGAATGATGAAACCAAGAACAAGTTTTTAAAGGAATTTTGAAGATTAAAAGGTAATCTTTAATACTATATAACCTAGAATTATATCTTTATTTTCTTGTGTTTTCTACAATTATTGTAGAGATTCTTCTTCTCTAAATTTTGGGGCTTTTTAATTTGGATGATGATTTGAGTGCCTAGGAGCATGTGTAGATTTATTTTGAGCTAAATTAATGTAATTTGAGCTCAATTTGTTGTTGGACAAATTAGTTGTCATTCTGGAGTTGTTGAGCCACTCTAAAATAACCTATAATTGTTCTAGAGATATTTCATGATGGTGGGACTTAATTGATGAAAAATTGATTAGATTAATCTTGCTAAAATTGGATTTAAGCATGAAAAATGGACTATTTTCATATACAGATTAGACCTGGAAAATATGATATTTTGGTGATGAAAATTATGATGTTTAAATATATTGGATGTGTATTGGGTATTGGAACAATTGCCGAAAATGGTTTCGGAGTTGAAATAAGTGAAAACGGCTAAAAACGGCGTTATCAGGTGACTTTTGAGCCAACCGGGTGACGACTGCCCAAACAGTGAATTTTTCACTGTTCAGGCAGCCCATGAACTTCCTTAATACTATTGGGGCTGACCTGGGCAGCCCTCATGTGTATTGGGTGGTCGGCTAGGTCAAAAATGTGTTTTATGCCATTTTGCGGAAAAATATTTTTCGTAAAAGTTTCGCGATGTTTCTTAACTATTTATGTCATTATTTGATATCGAATAATTATGTTTAGGTGAAATATGAATAAATTATTCATATTGGATATTGAATAATTTATTCGGTAATTTTAAAAGTTTTAAAATTACGATTTCGCCCGAAATGTGCTTCCGCCGCGCCCGTCGCCCAAAACCCCAACACAAGATGACATCAACCAATTACTCCATCTGGAGGCCTTATATGATAGATTATTTGCACTACAAAGATCTGTTCGATATGATCGAGGTGAAGAGAGTGAGATCAGATTCTGTCAAAGAGAGTGATTGGAATAAACTCAACAACAGAACTATGGGTCAGATTAGACAGTGGATCGACCATAATTTTTTCCACCATGTAGCACAAGATACATATGCTTACGAAATATGGATAAAACTGGAAGACATGTTCCAAGCCAAGCCAGCTCAGAATAAAGCCCTGTTAATGAGGCAATTGGTGAATTTGAAGCTACGGAGTGGAACTTCCGTTGCAAAACATACCAATGAGTTTGAGAGCCTGGTGAATCAACTGTCTGTTGTTGTGATATTTTATATAGTACCACAAGTGTACGATGTCAATTTTTAGTGTAAATGAGTTTAGAGTGTCGAACCCACAGAGATTGCGTTAACTCGCACTAAATACTACAATTGATAATCCTAACTTTATTTAGAAAACAAATAATAAAGATTTTAGTAAATAAATATAAAAATAATTATATAGGAGGGACTAATACGATAGAGATTCTAGATCCTGATTTCACCTAGTTGTCGCATATGTATTTGTCATGCCAATTAATCCTTGTTCAATTATATTGTTTATAAGTCAAGATTCCGAAAATATCCACTCCCTCTCTCGAGCATCAGTGAAAATATAATCAACTATAGACTTCGATATCTCTATAAAAATCTAAAAGTTAACAACTCATTACGCTTTGTGATTCTATATTAACGACTTCAAAGGAACTTATATATTCTCTCGAACTCTATAAAACTCCCAAGTTATATTCCCTAGATCTATTCAAAATCCCCTCTCTCGAGTTATATATTTTAAACATATATCATCATATTTGTGGCCAACAAACACAAAGCATTAAACTCAAGAGAATACAAATAAACTGAATAAAACTTCATAGCAAAATTAACAATTAAAATAAAGGTTCAAACATCGGTTACATCATTCTCCAAAATTAAGGAGTTAGTTCATGACAATAGATAAAAACAATGATAAACAAGTCATGAATCTAATGGAAATCATTAGAGTTCTAATAAAGAAACAAGAAGATAAAACCTGAATTGAATCTCTTCCTCTTCGAACGTCACCGCTTTCGTCTCCTCTTATTGCTCTTCAATCATCCTCCTTGGATCTCTCTAAAAATATGTATTCTTGTGTTTTGTGTTGTGTATTAGCCTCTCACCTGATGTTTAGACGAACCCTTCTATTTATAATAAAACCTTGGACTCTTTATGCATGTTAAAACCCTAGAAATTAGGTTTTTGGGCGTTCTGGGGCGCCGCGGCGCCGGTCATTGGGTTACGAAACCTACCATAGTTGATGGTCGTGTTAAGGTTAGTCCTCCATTAGAGGTTGCTGAAGAAGGAAGTGTGATTTTCCATAGTACTTTGGTTGGTTACTTTGTGGGAAATAAGCTTCTGTTTCAAGTTTTTAATTCGATTGCTCATAAGATTTGGGGTAAGTTTGGCTTACGTGAGGTATTGACTTCAGACAATGGTTTTTTCTTGTTCAAGTTTGCGAGCTTCCAAGAAGCTTGTGTAGTTTTGGATAAAGCTTATTGGCATATGGCTAAAATGCCTTTGATTCTTAAGCATTGGCAGCCGAGTTTACCTCTTACCAATGAGGATATTAATAAAGTTCCAGCATGGGTTCTCCTCTACAATATACCTTTTGAGTATTGGACTTCTAAGGGTCTCAATTTTTTGGCTAGTGCAGTTGGGTGCCCTCTTCATGCCGATCATATTACTCTTATCAGGAAACGACTTAGATATGCTCGGGTTTGTGTTGAGATTGATGCTAGGGATGCAATGGTCGATGACTTGATTTTCAATGTTCTAATAGCATGTGGATAAAAGTGAGGGCCGAATATGAGTGGATTCCTATGAAGTGTGCTACATATGCGGTTTTTGGTAACACTTTTAGTTCTTGTTCTAGGGAGGAGAGCAAGCCTTCACAAACTTGGGTACCTAAGACTTCCATTCCTTCCATTGTTGAGACTGTTTTGGCTGTGGCGGAAAAGATTAAAGAGGATGATTGAGTTACGGTAACTTTTTGGTTTTAACATTTGTAATCCTGATAACCATTTTTATTGACTTAGGTAAGCCTGCCACCTTTGTTGATTTTTATTTTTACTTTTAAGGGCATTTTAATAACTTGTCTTGTACTCATATAAGCTTGGAAGAGATTTGAAAACGGCATTGAAATCATTTCCAGGAATATCATTGAGAAAAACCTGCAGTGGCTCACGATTATAGCGTTGGCAAATTTTATTGACATTTGAATCACTGACATTAAATTTAATATAAGTGTATTTTGACTCGAGCAACACTGATATTAAAAAAATGTGCAAGTAAAAATAATATAAATAAAAGTCAATTTTGGCATAGTATTTCCACGAAGATAATTGAGAAAAACCTACAACATTGGTGTCTCTCGATTAAAGCGTTGGCAAATTTTGACTACGAAATCTATAACTTCCATTGTTAGCAACAATGAATTAGGCCTTGAAGAGCATCCAATATACACACACGACTCAAGACCAGAAGATCGAGAAGTAAAAAAGGAGCTAGCAGAAATGGAGTTAAAAATCCAGCACATGAATGGAGGAGAAGGAGACAATAGCTATGCTAACAATTCAACACAACAGGTCATTTTACTCTTCTTTTATTTTTAACTATCATTAGCAGTTCAATGATTATCACATTACCTAATTATCAATCTCTAATTATTTCTCCTGTTTATACAATTCGTTTTTCTTTTTCTTTTATTTTCTTTTCATCAGGAGGCAATCCTGAAAGCCAAGCCTTTTTTTAGAACAAAGCTTATTTAATTTATATTCCAACAGCTTTCCAGATTGCATAAGATTTGCAGATATGGGATGCTCTTCAGGGCCAAATTCATTGTTGCCAACATTGGAAGTTATAGATTCCCTGGTCAAAATTTCCCAATGCTTGAATCTTGAGCCGCCAGTGTTGCATGTTTTTCTCAATGATCTTCCTGGAAATGATTTCAACACCGTTTTCAAATCTGTGCCAAGCTTTTATGACAGACTGAAGAAAGAAAAGGGCAATGAATTTGGTTCATTTTTCATAGCTGCAGTGCCTGGATCTTTCTACGGAAGGCTATTTCCTCCGAATTTCCTTCACTTTGTTTTCTCTTCTTACAGTCTCCACTGGCTCTCTCAGGTAATTAACCTCATTTTTCTTATATAAAATGTGGATGTCAGATGGATAGAAAACTATAATATAATATTTTGGATTTAATGTTAAACCGAGTTCATAATCTCTTGTTACGCGTGTCTCTTAATATAAATGTATGGTTAAAATTTAATTATATTTGAATTATTATCTAATAATTATCAATCATAATTTATAAAAAATCCGTTACAAAGCTCTGAATCCATATTAAAAAGTCAAATATAGTTCAAATGGATAAATCTTTAGTAATGACATCTTCATTTTAACCAATTGAGGTTGCAGTTAAAAGATTAAAAAAAAACATATTTCAATGCATCCTTATGGATCTGGATTCGGTGTTGAGCTAAATTTTGTATTGAGATTTTTACAAATTCTAATTGATAGTTATTGAATAATAATTTAATACAACTCAATCCAACACTAAATCCAAATTATTTCTTCACTAGAGATTTATTCATAGTTAACAGTACAGTCTAATATTTTTAAATGTATAAACTTAACAGGTACCTAAAGGGCTGGTGAGTGAATCTAGAGTTCCAATATTGAATAAACGGGATGTTTATATGAAAAAATCATGCAGCCCACCGAATGTGCATAAAGCATACTTGGATCAATTTGATAGTGATTTCACATCATTTCTCAAATTTCGCTCAAAAGAGTTGAAACCTGGAGGTTGTATGGTTCTTACATTGATGGGCAATGACAAACGCCATACTAATCTTTTGGAAGAAATGGGGATGGTAATAAATAACTTGGTCTCTGAGGTATCTTCTCTCTCTTTGACACACACACACATAAATATTACGGTTGGTAGAAAATTTGTTTATATGGAATTCATGATTATAATAAAAATTTCGATCGAGGTTCTGGATTAGAGATGACAATGGGGACATGGGGGAGGAGATTGACATCCGCGTATCTGTGCCCGACAATCTTTAGATGTCTCAGTCCCTTCTCTGTCACCTCATAATTATGTCAGAGAGGGAGATGATGATCCCTGAATAATAAAAGAGGATCTCGAATATCGAAAAATAAATATTTTTTTTAAAAAAATTAAATGAAAGTCATTAAAAAATATATTAGCTGAACTACTTTATTCAGAAATCAAACATACATATTCAATGATAATATCTATTACACAAATCACAATTTATATAGAAGATCAAAATTATATTTTATGTCTTTTTATTTGATCTGTAACTTAATAAAATGATAAATCTCTTATTAAAAATTGATTATATATATAATTATTTCATTTAAGCCCTTATACTATTTATAATTTATATATTTTTAAAAATATTAAGATATTTTTTATTTACATCTATATAAAATTATAAATAGAATTTCAACATATTTATTAAAAAAAAAAAAATTTAATGGGTAATGGGGATGGGTGTGAGATTTTACCTAATCACAGTCTCTTCCCCGAATAAGAAATAAGTATTAAATTTACCCCGTCCCTATCTCCGAAGTTAATTTTTTCAATATTTCCTCACTGATCTTCTCCCCATTTGAGGAGGGTCCCTGAGGGTCCCCGTCCCCTTGGGGATTTCTTCCATCCCTATTCGGGATGATATTTCGTCCTGAAAAAATCGGATCAAGATTTGAGATGAAAAAATCACCTTGAATTAATCTCGAATTTTAGCTTAAATAACTCTCAAATCCAAGTCTAATATCGTACTATTCAGTACGAGATTTGAGATGAAAATAAACATTTTGATTGGTATTCGGGATGATTTTTTGTCTCAAAAAATCGGGTCGAGATTCGGGACGAAAAATCATCATAAATCCCAAATTGTAGTCTTAAAATTCCCGAATCGTGATTGAGATTTGAGATCTCAAACCATTTGATTCGAGATTCAAAAGATTTTTTGGCCCAATTTAAAAATTCATTTGGAATTCCGGACAGGATGTGACGAGATCCTGTCTGGATGAGATGTCCCAATTATCATCCCCAATAAATGCACGTATTGTTAGATTATTACAATTCTCATGTACGAGTGTTCAATTTTATAAAATATAGATATAAAGTTTTTTGTATCGATATCTAATTATAAAAAGATAAAATGACACGAACCTTAATGTAATATTAGTATTTTTGCAGCGTATTGCAATTCTATATATGTATTTTACAAAATGCAAACATTAATTTGAACGTAAGAAGATTTAGATAGTATATAAGTATTTATACATGTACATTTCTATGTTTATGTTCATTATTTTCACTCTCTTTTATTTTTATTGAATTTAGGGGTTTATTGATGAACCAAAATTTGAGTCATTCAACTTTCCATTCTATTATCCCTGTGCTGAGGAAGTAAATTGTTGGTGATACAGTGTCATTAAATAAAAATTAACATGCAACAAACAAATCAAAAAGAAAACTAGAAAACAAATCTATATCACATGCCAACATAACATATAAACCCTAAACCTTGTAGATTAAGAAAAAACCTGGTGAAATGATGAATTTTGCAGTCCAAGTTGAGATAAATCTATGTCCTTAAGAACTTATTAGCCCCGTCTCGGTGCTATGCGGGTTTTGTAGCTAACGTTCTCCCAGAATAACTCGGATTCCTCTTATTCAATGGACACTCCTTAACAAGATCGCGAAGTGGAAAATGGAGGGAACTCTCTCTGACTCAAAACAATGAAATGAGACTCACTAAATTTGGATGTTTTTCTGATCCTTGAGGATGAACATGGAGACATCCTTATAAAGACATGGAAGGGTGCCTTAAGGGCACAATTTGGTTTGGGGTGCAACCCTCCAAAGGGTTATACCCCTCCCAAGCACCCATTGGAGCCTATAAGTATGTTATCCTTAATTGGAGGACATGTCCCTACATGTTTGTACCATTCCCATAGGGTATCATCCAAGGGACATGTCCATCCTCCATCCAAAATAATAAAATTTGAAGAACTTACAACAATCCTCACAATTCTTCAAATATACAAGCAGGCACGTGAGAGAGTTTCCGTGAACTAAAGCTGCATCGAAATAGATAACTTTCGCCTTGAACCTTTCATAGTGAATGACAATCGAATTTACTTGGCAAACCAGTGACCTATAGTCTTGAACTGTTCTGCCGTTGGTGTAAATCAAGACAATTGCCAACGCACAGCTTTACTTCGACCATTTCCCGTTCTATGATTGTGTTCATTTCGGCTATGAACAACGGTCTTGGATTCATCTAGCACTTTAGGGAAATCAGTCAGTAAATTCCCATGGAAACGACCTCACTTCTTACTTGAAATAGGTGATCTACTATGAAGAGGTAATCTGCCTTTACCCCCATTAGGACTCATCTCCTAATATAGCGATCATTAAAAGCCTTAGCTTATCCTAACCTTGACTGACAGCCCTCTGCGTCATTATCGGAATGAGAAAGAGTATAAAACTCTTCATTGTTTGTTTTGAATTGCACAAAGTTTCAGTTATCCTTTTTGAACCTAGATCTTGGGATCTCCAGTCAGCTAGGTTGGGTTTCCACGGTGACAATTCTTAATTTATAGGCTTCAAGCTCATTCCTCTCGATGACTTCTCAACTTGCTCTCTAGGTAAACCCTTAGTAAGTGGATCCGCTAGGTTTTCCTCTGACTTAACATAATCGATCGATATTATGTCACTTGAGAGCAGTTGACGTATGGTATTATGTCTTCGACGTATGTATCGAGACTTACCATTATACATTGTATTTTGGGCTCTCCCAATAGCGGATTGACTATCACAATGTATGCTTATCGCTGGCACCGGTTTGGGCCAACTAGGAATATCCTCCAGGAAATTTCGAAGCCATTTCGCTTCTTCCGATGTTTTGTCTAATGTTATGAACTCTGATTCCATAGTATATTGGGTAATACAAGTTTGCCTCGAGGATTTCCATTACACAGCTGCTGCACTACAAGTGTGAAAACAAATCTAGTCGTAGATTTGGAATCCACTGTGTCAGATATCCAGTTAGCATCACTGTATCCCTTTAGAACAACAAGATATCTCGTATAATGGAGCCCATATTTTGAAGTTTCTCTCAGATACCTCAAAACTCTTACTATGGCTTTCCAGTGGTTATGTCCCGGATTGCTCGTATATATGCCAAGCATGTTCACAGCTTGAGCGATATCAGGTCGTGTGCAATTCGTGAGATACATCAGACTTCCGATGATTATTGAATACTCTAATTGGGATACGTTTGAGCCAGTGTTCTTTGATAGATGAAATGTTAGGTCTATAGGAGTTCTAGCCACATTTAGATCTCTTTTGCTATATTTCTCAAGTATATTCTCAATATAAAGAGTTAGAGATAATATATATCTTTCTGATGTTCTAGAAATCTTAATTCCTAGGATCACATCAGCTACTCATAAATCTTTCATATCAAATCTGCTGGTTAACACTTTCTTGGTAGACTGAATCAATTTATGATTACTTCCAATTATCAGCATATC
This sequence comes from Zanthoxylum bungeanum, assembly GCA_019454045.1. Lineage (NCBI taxonomy): Eukaryota > Viridiplantae > Streptophyta > Magnoliopsida > Sapindales > Rutaceae > Zanthoxylum > Zanthoxylum bungeanum. Next base: position 60,017 of record SKCR01024881.1, on the reverse strand, counting down.
GTCTACTTAGAGACACACAATGACATATCCTATTTAAGTTGATTTGGTGTACACACACTTATCACACTCACTGGTTTTGAACCCACTTGACAACATCTCTTTGTCAAATTTCTAATGCTATTATTTAGGTGTTTGTTTTAATCCGTACAAGGATTCTACAAGTTTGCACACTTTCTATTCTTGTCCAGGAACATTGAAACCTTCTGGTTGTTCCATGTAAATCTCTTCATCCAATTCACAATTCAAGAATGTCGTCTTTACATCCATTTGATGTATTTCAAGACCAAATATAGCTGCTATAGCTATGAGCATTCTTATCGATGTGATACAAGTCACTGGCAAATAGGTGTCAAAGTAATCAATGTCTTCTTTTTGTTTATAACCTTTTATGACAAGCCTTGTCTTGTACTTATCTATTGATTATCTGGTTTCATCTTCCGTTTGAATATCCATTTGTAGCCCAGTGGCTTAGAACCTGAAGGAAGATCAACCAACTCCCAAGTATGGTTCTGTAGGATGGAATCAATCTCACTGTTGATAACCTCTTTCCACAAAGGTGCCTCTGGCGAAGACATCGCTTCTTTATAGCTTTGAGGCTCATTTTCTAACAAGTATGTCAGAAAATTGGGACCAAACGACTTAGACGTTCTAGCTCTTTTCCTATGTCTAGGTTCGATTATCTCAACGTTTGCACGTTGATCTGATTCTTAGTTAACCTGATCACTGTCTTTGGTAGTATCAATAGTTCTTTTGAGAGACATCATTCTTTGTCTTTCCTTACAAAAAAAAATGCCGCATTCATTGACTCAATTATCATATTTGGATTGATGTCATGAATCTCAGACTTGTGTACTAAGAATCGATACGCACTACCGTTGCGAGCATATTCGATTAATATACAATCAACAGTTTTGGATCTTATTCTAACATTCTTAGGTTTAGGAACCATTACTTTGGCAAGACACCCGCACACTTTTAGGTATTTGTAGGAAGATACGTGACATTTCCACAACTCATATGGTGTCTTGTCCAATCTTCTGTGAGGAAGCTTGTTCAAAACGTAATTCGCGGAAAGCAAGGCTTCCCCCACAAGTTATGGGGTAAACCAGAACTTGTCAACATAGCGTTCATCATTTCCTTCAACGTTCGGTTTTTGCGCTCAACAATCCTGTTTTGTTGAGGCGAATAAGGAGCAGTGGTTTCGTGAATAATCCCATGAACGGAAAAATATTCACCGAATGATGACACATATTCATCACTTCTATCACTTCTGATTCTCCTGCCAACTTGATTCTCAACTTTGTTCTTATAGTGTATAAAGCTCTCAATAGCTTCATCTTTGCTCCTCAGCAAATACACATAACAGAATCTTGTGCTATCATCGATAAAAGTGACAAAATACTTTTTACTGTCTCTTGTTTGCACAATATTCATATCACACACATCAGTGTGTACAAGTTCCAAGGGTTCAAAATTTCGTTTTATGGAATGAAATGATGTTCTATGCATTTATTATTCAACATATGCCTCACATTTATGTTGGTTATCAATTGTAAACTTAGGTATAAGGATGTTCCTAAGGGCCTATGTTCCCTTGGGGATTTCTTTCATCCCTACTCGGGATGATATTTCATCCTGAAAATATTGGATCGAGATTTGGGATGAAAAAGTCACCATGAATTAATCTCGAATTTTAGTTTAAAAAATTCTCGAATCCAAATCGAAGTACGAGGTTCGAGATGAAAATAAAAATTTTGATTGGTATTCATGATGATTTTTTGTCTCAAAAAAATCGGGACGAAAAATCGTCATAAATCTCAAATTTTAGTCTTAAAATTCCCAAATCGTGAATGAGATTTGAGATCTCAAATCATTTGATTCGGGATTTAGAAGATTTTTTGGCCCAATTTAAAAAGTCATTTGGAATTCCGGACGGGGCGTGATGAGATCCTGTCTGGATGAGATGTCCCAATTATCATCCCAATAAGTGCACGCATAGTTATATTATTAAAATTCTCATGTACAAGTGTTCAATTTTATAAAATATAAATGTAAGGTTTTTTTTTTTTTATCGATATCTAATTATAAAAAGATAAAAAGACACGAACCTTAATGTAATCTTAGTATTTTTGCAGCGTATTACAATTCTATAACTGTATTTTACAAAATGCAAACATTAATTCGAACCTAAGAAGATTTAGGTAGATCGTATACAAATATTTATACATGTACATTTCTATGTTTATGTGCATTATTTTCACTCTCTTTTATTTTTATTGAATTTAGGGGTTGATTGATGAACCAAAATTGGAGTCATTCAACTTTCCATTCTATTCTCCTTGTGCTGAGGAAGTAAAGCAAGTTATTGAAAGAGAAGGATCCTTTAATATCCATCAACTTGAAACATTCTACACATGTTGGTTGGTAGGCTTTGAAAATGATAACAAAGGCATAGAGTCTGAAAATTTGGAAAGAGGCAAGTTTGTGGCTAACCATTTAAGAGCAGTCTTTCATTCCCTTCTGGCCAATCATTTTGGGAATGCAATCATGGATGAATTTTTTCACAGAGTTTCATTCAAGATAATTGAGTATTTGGAAATGGGGCTTGGAGCTTACACAAATTTACTCATTTCCTTGATAAAGAGATGAGTCTGTTGTATTAGTTATACCATTTAGCCTCCTCGTTTTACAGGTTTTTTGTTGCAACTTATTCAAGTTTAAAGTTTTACAATTATGGTTCTCATTATTGATCCTGTTAGTTTTATCGATTTTATGTTATAATCTTCTCAAGTTTATGATTTCTGTATTATAATTCGACCGAACCAAAATCTTGATTAGGCGAAACTTAAATAAGATTATTTAGCAATTGTACAACAGTTTAATACTCAGGAATGGCTCCCAGGATAGTCCACACATGCAGTCGGCAAGAGTCCAAAATTTTAAATAAAATAAGGAGCTCCAAATATAAGAAAAATTAATACCTATTGAAATAATGAAGCCGAAAAAATTTATACATGAGCCACATATTTTAGAAACTTATTTAGGTCTCTCCAAAACACAGAGCCATCCTTGTTAACACTGCAGTTTAGAATTTACATAACACTATCATTTAGGGCCAAATGCATATCTGACCTTGAATTGTCCTAAATTTAGCCATAGACAAGTTATTGAGGTCCTCATATATTGATAAATGATTTTAAAAAAATATAAAATCGCATTATACATTTAAATTTTAATTTTTTTAAAATGTATAATCTTAATTTTAGACCAAAATTTTGACGCTTTTGTGTCGACTGTTCCCAAAGTCCACTTTGGCCAAAAGGAAACTGGCAGATGCCATCTCTAAAAACAAAACAATAATGTAATTGTGTTCCATGAGTACTCCCCCATTTTTGTGTGCTTTGATACTTAAAATGACAAAATAATTTAAAAGATTCAAAATTTATATTTTTAATTTGTCATTTTAAATATAAAAAGACAAACATTCGATATTGATAAAGCAACCAAAGAGTACAACAAGCATGGTTGAAAACAAAAAAAACCTTCGATTTTTGGCTAAGGTAGCGGAATATTTTGACCATATATATGCTTAATTAAATTTTAACTCATATCAAAAGATCATTAATGTAATAACTCATTTATTTTTTTTAATACCAAACATTATCATAACAAATTTAATTTGGATTTTTCTTTTTAATCCTCAACAAAATGACACTCTTATCACCAAATATGTCTCCAAATTATCAAAACCAAACAAAATCATCAACCCCAACCTAATTCAATCAAATAACATGGTCTCTGAGGTATCTTCTCTCTGTTTGACACACACATAAATATTATGGTTGGTAGAAAATTTGTTCATATGGGATTCATGACCATAATAAAAATTTCGATCGGGTTCCGGATTAGGGATGACAATGAGAAGAGGAGGGGAGGGGATCGGTATTCTCGTAGCCGACAATCTTTAGATGTCACACCCTTCTCTCATGACAAAAAAATATGACATTTAGCGTCGAATACAATCAATGTCAAAACTAAGAAATTCGACGTAAACATAAACTAACGTCGAAAATGTTCGACGCAAAACTTAGATGTTAAAAAGTGGACGAAAACGACAATTATCGTTGAAATAAATGTTATCGACGCTAAAAATTCTTATTTTTCGTCCAATTCATCTTGACGAAAAATCGAAATTCCCGATGCTATTGTTCGAATATTGCGACGAAATTATTCAACGCTAAAAATTAGACTTTGAGCGTCGCATAATTTTCGACGCTAAAATAAACTAAAAAAAATATTTTATACTTTTAGCGTCGCTATATTGGATGCTAAAAATACATATATTGCGACAAAAATAATCGACGCTATAAATTAGACTTTTAGCGTCGCGTCCTTTCGACGCTAAAATTAAATATAAAAATTATATTTTTATACTTTTAGTGTCCTAAATTTGATGCTTATTAGTGTCGAATATTTCGATGCTAAAAGTATGAATACTATTTTTTTTATTTCTATTAGCGTCGCCTACATTCGACGCAAAAAAGTTTTAAAATGATTTTTTTCAAAAAAATATTATTATCTCAAAAAAAAATTCATGATTAATAGCACAATTAAGAAATAATCTAAAAATTAGACTTTTATTATTATAATGAAAATTTATAAAAAAAAAATACATACTATATTAAAAGTATGTGTTCAGAGTATTTATATAGAAGGAAATAAAATTTATTGCTGCTGTGATGGGGGAGGCTCGAGCCCGATGTGTCCCGACCGAGTGTGGCCTCCAACATCTCCCGGAAGCCCGTATATGCTGGTCGAACTGCTTCAACTTCTTCTCGTAGTCCACCTTGACCTGTAGTAGCGCATCCTTAGTCTTCTTCAGCTCGTCTCGGGTGGTGGCTAGCTGGTCTCGAAGGCATGAGTCAGTTTCTGAAGAAACAGTAGTGCGTGCAGATAATGTCGGCTTCTTACAAGTGCCAAGGCTGACGTTGTACGCTGTCTCGTTCTTGAAAACCAATTGCGACAACTGCTCATCTGGTATCAGGTCGGACCCTGTCTCCTGAGTTTGATGTTGGAGCTCCATCATTTCATTCTGTTTAAAAAATAAAACTAAGTTAATGTTAGAATTTGAAAAGAAAAAATTAAATTTAAAATAATAATTATTTTATTTTAAAAATTTAAACTTACATAGCAGCGTTCAGCTTCTTCATTTATCCATTTGTTCTTCTCATTGTAATGCGTCACTCGGAAAAAATCTGAAAATGATTGCACTTCACCTGTGCTACTCTGCTAAAAACAGAAAATACATGAACTATTATTCCACATTAGTAAAAATAATGATCTGTTAAATTTCAGGTTAGGATATATTTACCTCAGAATGTTCGGCACGATGTTGGATAAATGGCTTGGAACCTCCACGGGGGTTAAAACGCAAGTGACCTCGATTTTCCGCATTTGCGTGACATTTACTCTGCATTTAACAACAGTGTAAGTATTAAAAAGAAAGAGATTTATAAATTTTTGTTTATTTTAAAATTTACCTCATGTTTCTCGCTAGACCAAAGCTCACACAAGAATGTCCAGTCTTGCTCATCTATAAAATCAGTCTTATGATATGGAGCATTTGAAGGTCCATATTCATCGAATATTAGTTTCAGGACTTTTGTCCTATAATCCTTATAACTTTTCCCCATGTGGTAGTCTTAAATTTAATTTGATTAATTGTTTGATTGCATTCTGTTTGGGGATTACAGTATTGAATGTTCTAGTGGGAGGGGCATTTTTAAATTAAAAATCCATGATCTATTTATGCTTTGTTTGATTTATATTATTATGAAACTGTTATGCCTGCTAACCGTTTTTTCGCTATCTATATGATAAATTTGCGATGGTTGCACCTGCTCCTAATCCTTTTGCCCTTAAAATAGATACGAACAAGCTTAAGGCGCTGAAAACTTCGCAGATTGGGACCTGGATCTGAGAATTGTTCTTGGGTCTGAACAGATAGAATATGTATTGGAAGGTCTGTTACCATTGGCCACAACACCTGATGCTACACCAGAGAAAAATGAAACTCTCCAAAGGTGGAGAGATGATGACAGACGTGTCAATTCATACATTCTCAGTTCCTTGAGACCGGAGAAAAGAGGCAATATTTTGGAATGCCCGACGCATATATTATGATGATGCGATTGAGAGAATCCTTTATAAACCAAGAATAGGTCTCGGTTCATAAGATTACTATGGAACTGTTCCACGCAAATTTGGATGAGGGACAGGCTGTGAGCCTCATGTGCTTCATCTGATCGATTTGATCGAGCAGTTGAGGCACTATAATTTCCCTCTTTATGACACTTTAGGATGAAATGTCATCCTTGGATCTCTACCGGCGTCATATTGCCAATTTGTGATGTATTTCAACATGAATGAGATTAGCTGTACTTACCAAGAGCTGCATCAGATGCTAGTAACAACGGAGGAAGATTTGAGGAATGGAGTACCGACTCGCCCTCCTAAACCCACTGCTCTTCCCGCTTCTTCCCATTCTAAACAGAAAGGGAAGAAGAAGAAAGGGAATAAGAAGAAGGGTACAAATCTGTAACATCCCGCCTAGGCCAGGATGCTACCGGCAGGAGACAGACTAAACCCATCTCCATAAGCCTCTGAATCTAACAAAATTTTCGCATGATGTATTCGTAACATCATGCAACCTGGCATGTAGCCAGCATCCGAATACAACAAGAACACAATCATCTCGGCCTCATGCCGGAAACACAACATCAAGGCCTCAGGCTTGAACTCAAAGAACAAAAACAAATACTTGGCCTCCGGCCAGAACTCAATACAAAAACTACACTATTACATAATTCTTACTTAAATGATACAAATATAAAATACAAAACAAAGGGCCGTGAGGACCCACAACTTGACCCAGGACTCGACACTCTCTCGACTGCAATTGAGGCGATCCACTGTCTTCAAAGTCTTCACCGAACTACCGCTACTAACCTGCAAAACCGCAACTGAAAAGATGTGAGTCATATTGACTTAGTAAGTAATCATGCAAATGGTTTTAACGTTTTAATTAAATGTCTATTCCTTATTCATTTCACAAACCTGACACTTGTATTGTACCTTAACTGATCAACATTTTCCAACTTCTGTTTGCTATTACACAATCAAACTTCTATATTACATATGTGTATATATACATATATTCCTATATCACCAACACAAGAAGTTCCATCGTACTACTGGAGCATAACACTAAATTCTGCATACTCTCTATACTTATTACTAATTAGGTTCAAGTATTCATCATCACTTTCTCTTTTCCATTATCTTGAAATATCATCAAGTCGGATATCTAACATCTTATTTTTGTTAATTATCAAATCCATTACCCATAATTACATGCATGTGTTACCATTTCATCAAGTCTAGCACCCTTATAGTAGGTTCTTTCTAAGTAAGTAAGCATCTCATGCAATCATCATTAATACGTATTCATTCAAATAAGGTCATGCTACTATTCACTCATATATATAACGTGATACTTCTATATGAACGTGTTCCATACAAGATTAACCATATATACATGTGGATGCAGTTATGTCACAAATATTTATGTCAACTAAATGCTTTTAAAGGATAACCAAAACATATGATTTAAATATGTAACTTATAAACCATACTCTACTTAACATGCAAATGATTTCATAAGATACTTTTGAAATCTTTTCTGAAATGCTGTTTTCGGAAAACTCTTTCTGAATTCTTTATCTGAAACTTTCCTTCTGAAAACTCTTTTCTGAAGGCGTTACTTGAAAACTAGTTTCTGCTTTAAAACTCTGAATCACTCGTAAAACCGGTATTTCTGAAAAATTTCTTCTCAAAAAGGCTATTTCTGAAAACTATATCTGAAAGCTGAGATCTGAAAACTGTTTCTAGAATCTGGTTTCTGAAAAATACTTTCTAAGGTCTAACTTTTGAAAATCATGTTCTGATGATTTGAAAACCGTGTGTTGAAAATCTGGTTTTTGAAATCTAAACACTGAAAGTCTGAAAACCGTGTACTGGAAATCTGAAAACTGCTCTACGTCCAGGACCATAACTCAACTGGACGTCTCTCTACACCCATGACCATAACTCAACTGGGTGTACTCGATGCCCAGGACCATAACTCAACTGAGCATCTCTGAAAATAAGGATTTCGGGACCCTGTAGCCCCTAGTCCTGCTCGAGGATCTGAGAGTGTCCCCTCAGTCCTCCACATGTGCACATGTGTCTATATCCGTCAATTCCAAATTATCCGTCAATTCCGAACTGTATCTCAAGTTACATACTGGGGTGAGTTTTTACCTCATGCCCCGAAAACCATAAAACCATAATCTGTAACTCAAACTGTAGAAAGAAACATTTTCTGAAATACGAATCTTTTCAAAAGCATTTGAAATCTTTCTTTAAAACATTTGAAATTGTTGAAAAACATTGTTGTCGTATGCTCAACCGTTGAAAACTTAAACACACACACATGCACATGCATATATGCATTTCTCATGTTTCTCTCTACTCTAGCCATAATTCCATCTATAATGATCTTACAGATTATATGCTTAAATATCAACAGAATGTTTGTTCAAACCAAAACATGCTACATTTATCTATATATACATATGCACACATTCAAACCATCATGACTTAGCTTACCTCTATAACTTACCTTGCTGGTGGCTCACAATCAATATATCGCATAAATTAAATTCATACACACACAATCAAAGTTCTTCTATTATATCAAACATCAACGCGAAAGAGTTCCAATATCTTAGTTCTTAAACTGCTTTGCCATTTTCTAACTGTCAACTTGTGCTCAAGAATCTCAAGTCATTATCTTTTATATAAATTCTCATGCTTTGCCAATTCTGTTCATTCAGGCTCTTTATCATTTTATATACTCGTATCTATTCCTATGTTACTAATATTCTTATATAACGCATAAATTACACCTTTCATTCATATCTCTAGTTCTTATCTGTTTATCTCATTTATAACTCTAATCCCATTCCCTAGGGTGTAGTTTCTACATCCCCCAAACCCAAGTCTTATTAAATTATATTTATGATTTTATTTATATAATCTTATCTAAGTAAACTTATATGTGCGTCTCTATACTTCTATATGCTCATACACATTACTTACTCATACCATTGCTTATAATCGCTTATTCTTATCTATATGCATATCTAGTTACACTTACTTCATTCTTCCATACTCATCTTTATATATAACTTTATACTTGTTTCATGCATATACTATATACCATTCTAGTACCTAATTAATTCCGAACACTACTAAGTCTTTTAAATACTAGAGGCATGAGTTACTTATCTGGCTAAGCGAATGCCCGCGATCCGGGTCCGATCTGTCAAAACAAATCAAAACGTCTGTCAGAACCGCTATTTGCGGAACTTTCAACTCATCTATAATAACTACGGGCTTTCCTGGAACACCCAAATCATCTCCGATACTACGGTACAAACTTCATTACTCTAATACATATCTTTCTATACTATTTCAACTAACTAGGTAGCCTAGAACCTCGTTTTACGCGTTTGCGGCAAAACTTGCGGAAAAGTTTCCGCAAACGCTACGGAAGGGTCTCGAACCCTCCGAACTACTCCGGAATTACCAAATTACCCTCGCAATATCATATATATACTATTTTCATGATTACGGTCATCTACGCTCGGTCGCGCAAGAAACTCTGTTTTACCGGAATCTCGCTAATTATACCGGATCGATCATATCTCATCTGATTCTCCCCGGATTCTACCACATTTATCATTTTAACATATTATATCACATTCAATTTAGTTCATGCAAATTCGTTACACTACGGAATAAATAGAAGCATCTGAAACTAAATCGATACACTTTAAAACATGAAATTCTAAACGGAGAGTCGTACCGAAATTACGAGGCCATATTCGGACTCCTAACTGCCATACGAACGCACTGGTATCGATGGAATTCCGATCGGAGCTACTATTTGTCGTGAGTTTACCATTCACCTCGGCTTTCTTCCTCGTTTCGCGTGCAACCGGCCGTTGTTTGGCGAAATCAATCCCGCACACTCGTAGTACTCGTGAGCTTCGATTCAATTGGTGGCTCGGGCCGTGAAATGAACCAACGAGCCGGATCCAGATGACCCACGTGCGCCTATTTCTCCACGTTTCCCGTCGATTCCGGCGGTCCCTGCGTCGGCGCCGGCCATCAGCGGCTGCGCCGTGGCCGGATGCACCAGACGCCGGTGGTCCACCGGCGATCTAGTGGCCGGAGGCCGCCGGCGCGAATCAATTTCCCTTTCTCTCTCCATGCGTCTTTGCTATCTGTTTTGTGTAGAGGTGGCAAAACGAATCAACGAATCGAATTCGTATCGAATCCTAAACGAATCGAATCAAAATGTGATGGATTCGTATTCGATTCGTTTATTAAACGAATCCTAATATTAGGATTCGTTTATTCGTTTAGTCAATGATATTATTTAATAAAATAAATTACCACAGTTGATTTACATTAATTATTCATAAATATATATATATGAAATATGTAATTAATATATTTACTAAAAATATCTCACCAAATATCGAAATTATTACTTTTTCTATGATAATTAGCTATAATTTCTTGAATCTTAATTGAAAATTAACAAGAACTAGTAAATAAAAATAATAAAACGAATCCTAAACGAATAAACGAATCAATGAGCTTAAATTCATATTCGATTCATTTATTAAACGAATCGAATCGAATCGACCCATTTATTAAACGAATCCATTTTTTTCAAACCTGTATTCGCTTTAAAGCGAATCGAATCGAACGAATAAACGAATCCTGACCCAAATTGCCACCCCTAGTTTTGTGTATTTCATTTCATTTTTTTTTGAATTTTCTAGATAATAATAATGATGATAATAATAAATATATTCACCCATAAATTACCAAAATGCCCTCACTTATAAGGGTATTCTCAGAAATCATCAATTTTGAGGCCTTTTGGCATGATTTTCGAAAAATGTACAACGCGAAAGTTGTCCGTCTCGGAAAAATGAGTCCGCTGGTTCAAGAATCAACTCAGTAAACTTTTCGTTTTCTAATTTTGTGATCAAAACAGTAAACTTTTCTCGTATAATAAAAAAATCGGGTAACTGACTTTTGATCCCGCACGTTTTCCAACACGACGAGTATTCATAATATATTATTCTAACTGATATAACATCGCTTGATCTCTTATTCTTCATTATCATCATGATCTGAGACTATAACATCAGTCCGGGAACAGTCCCGAAAATCTGGGATGTTACAAAATCTTCCACCCCAGGGTAAGATAGCTAAACCCAAGAGAGCTTTCGAAGACAAATGCCACAACTGCAGCAAGATTAGCCACTGAAAACGGAACTGTCCTGACTATTGGCGTAAATCAGAAAGGAAAGAGCATCTACTTCAAGTACTTTTATTTTTCCCATTATTGATATTTCTTTAGCTTCTGAAGTTATGTCATCCAGTTGGATTTTGGATTCTGCTTGTCCAATTCACATTTGCAATTCGTTGCAGGTGTTGAAGGAAAGTAGACGGCTAAAATCTTGGGAGGTGCAATTGCGGTTCAGGAGTGGTGACTCTTTGGATGCAGTTGTTGTGGGCTTATGCGAGATTCCCCTGCCCAGTGAGAGTCTTTTGTTGCATGACTGCTTTTTTGTACCTAGATGTGTTGCGACCATTATATCGCTTTTTGTATTAGATATTGATGGCTATAATGTAAATATTAAGAACCGTTCTTTGTATTTATATGATAGATATAATGTTCAGATCCTTGTTTGTCCAAATGAGCACAGTCATTACATCTTGCATACCTCACAAGATATCTTTAATGCTCGAATTAATAAACGTAAAATATCTGATATAAATAATACTGAACTGTGGCATATGAGGTTGGGTCATATAAGTGTAAAACGCCTAACCCAGTTGGTTAGGAATGGTTTGATACTGGATCTCACCATTGAACCCTATCCAACTTGTGACTCTTGCATTCATGCTAAGATGACCAAAGCCCCATTTTTGGGTGTAGGACACCGAGCCACTTACTTATTGGAACTAATACATTCTGATGTATGTGGTCCCATGAGTCATACTGCTCAAAGTGGTTTTTCCTACTTTGTTACCTTTATCGATGATCTGTCACGATATGATTATATTTATTTGATGAAACAAAAATCGGAGACCTTTGAAAACTTCAAAGAATTACGAAATGAAGTAGAAAAATAAACTCGTAAATATATTAAATATCTTTGATCTGATTGGGGCGGTGAATATATAATCGGTGAGTTCACCGATTATTTAAAGGAGAATGGGATTCTCGCTCAATATACTCCTCCGGGTACTCCACAGCACAATGGAGTGTCCGAAAGGAGAAATTGGACTTTATTAGATATTGTCCGATCGATGTTGAGTTTTACAGATCTCCTTATTATTTATTGGGTTATGCTCTTTTAACTGTTGCACATCTTTTGAATAAGATTCCTTCCAATGTTGTTTCTACAACTCCATATGAGATATGGACTGGTAAGAAATAGAATCTTAATTATATTAAGATTTGGGGTTGTCTTGCTTATGTCAGGATGGCTCAGCAAAATAAGCTTTTGTCTCGAGGGCAGAAGTTTAGGTTTGTTGGATATCCTTCAAATACGAAAATGATATTTTTTCTATGATACCGAGCATCGAAATGTGTTCGTAGCCCGCTTCATAAAATTTTTTGAGAATGAATTTTTGTCTGAAGGAGGTAATCATAGACATGTTGAACTTGATGAAGTACAACCTGTAACCAACGAATCAGTGGAGGAACCTAACGTTCAAATAGATGAAGTGCCTTCAACACATACACTCCGTAGGTCCCAAAGGGTGTCTAGACCTCCTGAACGCTTATATTTGATACAAGAAAAGAGTCTGGATATTCTCTTAGTTGAATAGACTAACCCTTATACCTATAGCGAAGCGATGTTGGACATCGAATCCACGAAATGGCAAGAGGCCATGAAATCAGAGTTAGACTCTATGTATCAGAATCAAGTCTGGGACTTGGTTCCGCTTCCTGAAGGAATTGTTCTTGTCGACAGTAAATGGGTTTACAAGAGGAAGCGTGGGCCTAACGGAAAGATTGAAACCTTTAAGGCCAGACTAGTAGCTAAAGGTTACACGCAGCGACCTAATATCGACTACGATGAATCCTTTTCACCAGTTGTGATGCTAAAGTCTATAAGAATTTTATTATTTATTGCTGTTTACCATGATTATGAGATTTGGCAAATGGATGTCAAAATGGATTTTCTTAATGAGTTTCTTGACGAAGAAATCTATTGGGAACATCCAGAGGGTTTTGTATCCAGCGAAACCTCAGGCATGGTTTGTAAGCTTAAGAAGTCCATTTATGGACTTAAGCAAGCTTCGCGAAGTTAGAATCTTCGATTCGATGAGATTATTATATTGTCTGATTTTCTCAAGAATGTAGAAGAATCTTGTGTGTACCAGAAGGTCGGTGGGAGTATGATAGTATTTTTGATTCTCTATGTTGATGACATCCTAATCATTGGGAATGATATAGGAATTATGCAAGGCATCAAAGCTTACCTCTGTAAGAATTTCTCCATGAAGGACCTGGGCGAACTTCTTATATCTTGGGTATAAATCTCTATAGAGATAGAGACATGAAGCTTATTGGGTTATCCTAATCGTCGTACATAGATAAGATCTTAGAACGATATAATTTTTCTAACTGTAAGACGGCAAATATACTGTTCAAACATGGCATTCATCTTACAAAGAAGATGTGTCCGTAAACAGAAGATGAGAAGATTAGAATGTCTAATCAGCCTTATACTTCGTGTTTGGGTAATATAACGTATGCCATGTTATGTACGAGGCCTGATATTAGCTACGCGGTTAGTGTAACCAGTAGATACCAGTCCAATCCAGGAAATGACCATTGGATGGCCGTTAAACATATTCTTAAGTATCTTAAAGGTACTAAGGATAAGTTTATCATTTATGGAGGAAATGAACTGCAGATTAACGGGTATACAGATTTTGATTTCCAATCGGATCCCGATGATAGAAAGTCTACATCAGGATTCGTATTTACCCTTAACGGAGGTGCAATTTATTGGAAAAGTTCCAAACAGGGGTGTACAACTGATTCCACCACAGTGGCGGAATATATTGTTGCTTTTGAAGCTACAAAAGAAGTTGTTTGGCTTAAGAAGTTAATCACAGAACTGGGAGTTGTCCCAAGTATCGAGAATCCTATTCCGCTATACTATGATAATATTGATGCCATTGCGCAAGCAAAATAACCGAGGGCGCATCAAATTCGAAGCATGTGGAACGAAAGTACCATATTATTCGGGAGATTGTGTCACGAGGTGACATTATCGCGTGCAAAGTTCCTAGTGAAGATAATGTAGCAGATCCGCTCACGAAGGCCATACCTTCGAAGTTATTTGATAAATATATGGAGTCGATGGGTATTAGACACAATCGATATTGGCACTAGAGCAAGTGAGAGATTTTGTTAGGGTTGGCGCTCTAAGCGCCAATTTCTTATGTATTTCCCTGTAAATAATTTTGTATATATTTTATTAATGAATAAAATAGACAGTTTCTTTAATATAAATTCTTTTATTATATAGTAAAGACGTAAATGACCATAGAGTGATTGGTTATGATACAGTTGCAAAAACATCACAACTGACATTGAGTTGTATTATAACAGTGTCATTCTTTAACTGATCCTGGTCAAGGTTTACAATTACTTGGTCAGTAAGTAAACCCGTTGAGACCGGTACGTGTCGTATATTGGAATGTTCGATTCTAATGGTTTTTCAATGAACCATGAGTCTCGGGAGACTCGTATAGACACGTAGGTGTTTATATTAGATAAACACTGAACGACTCACCGATGATTCTTAATAGATGTTACAGCAACGTCTATAAGAATCTTCTTGGATTGAGTGAGCATAGTGATCCTCCGACTTGAGGTACCACTGTGGATATATGAGGTATCCTCCACACTTTGATGACAGTCATGTCACCGATCTATTTAGATCAGACTTTCGCCTATTCGTCGGGTGTGGACTGATCCTCATGATATCTTGTGTGTATCAAGATAGGATCCGTCAATTCTGTGTACAGAATATAGGTATCCAAATTAGCAATCTGTTAAAACCCATGGGCTCGTGGTACACTGTAAAAATTAGTTCTAAGTGTTATTTAAGAGATTGCTAATAGAATAGTTGACATGATTATACCGAAAGAGATTTGACGTTTATATCTATATCTCTGGGATAATCCGGATACCTGTGACGGAAGAATTATACGTGTATAGTGACCTCGACCTGTATGGTTCATAAATTTTATTTGTGTTCTTCATAATTTACGGGTAGGTAGATTATGGACACGAAATTGGATTTCGTGACAGATATGCCTGAACCTAGAGAGCCTCACTAACGAGATATACTCGTTGGGCACTACGACAACTTTTATAAATAATACGAATTATTTATAAATCGTTTAACGGTTAAACGAAGATACATGCTTATGCCCATTTATTAAATGTCTAATTGTGAGATTTGACATTTATAATTAATATATGTAATTAGATTATTTAATGTAAATATAATACATATATTATGAGATATTTATATTTAATTATTTATTTATTCAATTGTTGAATAATTAAATTAATTAAATATTTAATATTTCTTTTATTTATTTAGATAAGCTAAATGGCATTTTTTAATTGGTTTTCTTGGTCAATTTTGATTGGTTGGGATGACATGATTTAATAGGATATATTTGGATAAACATCAAATTGTTTGGTGTTTTATCACCACAAATATTTTTTAAATCATTTTCAAATTATTGAAATAAAAAAAAAAAAAAACTTATGACTTGTATTTCTCCTCCAATTTTCGTGATTATTGGATATATTATATATAGCTATTTTTTTTTTTTTTGTTTCATTATTCTATCAACCCTAAAAATCAAAAACAAAAGAGAGAAAGAGGAGAAAAGGAAGAAATAAGGAAAAAGCTTGCTTATTTGGAATTTGGTAAGGTTTTTTCACAATTTCTTCTTCTTGAAAAATGTTTCCATGATCATATGCTTCAATATGATTAGCTTAGATTTTTCTCTACCTTCTCATGGTTGTGTTTTGATATTTGGGTGCTTGATTTGAAGATGAAAGCATATATATTAAATTAGTTTGCTTGAAATGGTCATTTGAGCATTCTTTTTGCCATTTTGATGGCTAGTTGTCATTCTAAAGTCTCATAGCCACTCGTATTAGGCTTAGAATTATTCTTGAGGTATTTCATGATTGTGAGACTCAATTGGTGTTGTAAGAATTGAATTAAAACTTTGAATTTGATTAATTTGGTGGTAATTTGTTTAATTTGTGAAATTATTATATTATGGTTTCCAACCATCACCAAAATTGGGGCTTTTCATAAATGTGATAAGTTTAATGTATATAAGATGTATATTAAATTTGGAAATATTTGGAATTGATTTGGGTATGTGTAGGCATTGTATTTTTGCATGTGAAACCCGATGATGAGCCTCATTTGGAGGCACTATCTTTTAAGTCGCGGAAATCGCGGGAAACGGACGTCGGAAGGGAAGAGTCAAGAATTGACGGTTTTGTCGGATTTAGTTCACGTGTTTAGCTTCGGGTTCACTGTTGGATCTCCGTTTTAAAACTTAACCTTAGCCCAAGCCCATTAAATCACATCCAAAGAAATAATTAATATATGTCACAAATCAAAATAATTAAAACATTTAAAATATATGTCACAAATTTTAAATTAAATTCACAAATTAAAATTAATTAACTCACAAATATAAACTAAATTGAAATTAAATAATCAATTAATTGAATTAAATGTTAAATCTAAATTACAAACCAATTAAATTAATAAATTAAATTAATTGCAATTAAAACTAAATCAAATAAAATCAAAAAATCAAATACCAAGATTAAATAATTCACTTCCAAATTAAAATCAATCAAAATAATTTAATTCCTAATTAAACAATCAATCACCTAAATTAAAGATATTATCACCTAAAATACACAATTCCATTATTACCTAAAATAATAAACCTAATATACTTGATTTTACTTCCTAATTAAGCCATGCAAACCCTAATGAACAACTATAAAACACACACTAATTGCAACCCTAGGGGATAACTCAGACACACGCGCAGTGACCAAAAAAACACAAAGCAAATAAACCCTTCATCACTCAGCACAATAATCACGCACCATAACCTTAATCACCCACACCTCTCATCTCGCCACACAGGCCACGCCAACAACCCCTTTGCCTTCACAAAAATTGCTTCAATCCACGCCACATTCACGCTTAGCCACCTTCAACAACCCTTAACCCTCACGGATCCACACATCAAGAGTCCCCTCTCACGTAAGCCACTCATTCACGCCAACAGCCCTGCAATAAGCCACGCCCTTGACAAAAAACAAAGTAGCAGCCCATGCAAACATCCCATACAATAGCCGTGAATTAGCCACGCTCAAACCCCACGCAGTAATATAAGAGACCCTAAACTGACCCTTCAAACACTCAGCACACACTCACGCCTAACCATCCTTCCATTAACCCATGTTACTACTGCCCCTGAAACCAGCCAATCTTAACGCCTGAAACCAGCCCTTTACACCCCTGAAATTGCACCAAATCAGCCCCTTATCCCTCACCAAAACAGCCAGCAAACTGCTCAAAACAGTGACCAGAAACTGCTCCCGAAACCCTTCCAAAACAGCAGCCCTTTACCCTCCAAAACACCATAAAACAGCCCCCAACAGTGAACAAACACACCTGAACAGTGACCAGAAACCGCGAGGAAATAGCAGCAAAACGGAGTGAAAACAGCGGGGAAAACAGTGGAACAACAAGTTAAGACGCTAAACAAGTGAACCAGAAAAATTGCGGAGTGATAGCCCTTCCGACGGTTGTAAACGCGAGTCCGAAAGACGACTTAAAAGGTTAGACCTGAGGGTACCTTTCACACTTTTTTATTTGATTTCTATTGATTCTTTTAATTGTGTTAATTATTTATTGAATATTGTTTGCATGTGATGTGTGTTGTGGCCATTGATTAAAATGGAAAATACGTCGTCTCTCGTGGTATATAGGATGGAAACCCAGACGTAAATTCCGTAGCCGATTCCGAATGGACGGTAGTGCGGTCTGTACTTGGGATAAACACTCCACGTACCACTTGAGTAAACGGCGCATATTTCGCTTTATGTTATTTTGATTATTCGCACTTTATTATTTCGTCTTTTAATTTCCGCATGTTATTTATTTATGTTATGATGCGATCGAGCGCATGGGCTTAGTAAGTCGGATTAAAGGTTCCCTATTTGGAGGGTTAAAATCCTTTACCACATGCTTTGCCGCGCCGGTTGATGTGTGTTCAGTTGAATGCAAAATACGTTCAATCGGACATACTATTTGATATGATTGTCTTTATTTTTGTATGTATGATGCGATTGAGCGCATGGGCTTAGTGAGTTAGTCCAAAGGTCCTCTCTTTGAGAGACGAAGAGCCTAAAAGCCACCTTTGTGACACTACTCTTCGCCGCGCCGGACGAAGTGTGTTTGGGTTGAATGTACGTTCAATTGGGCATACGAAGTCCTACACTTTTATTGTCTTTATTTCATGTATTGTGATGTGACGCGCATGGGCTTAGTATGTTGGTCTAAAGGTCCTCTCTTTGAGAGACAAAGAGCCCCAAAAGGCCACCTTTACGGCAGTACTTCTTCGCCGCGCCCCCTTTATTTTGTTGTTTAGTATGACGTCTTCTTACATGACCATGCATCATATCACATTGCGCATGGGCTTAGTATGTTGGTCTAAAGGTCCTCTCTTTGAGAGACAAGAGCCTAAAAGGCCACATTTACGGCAATACTTTGCCGCGCCTCTTTTATTTAGTTATTCGCTTCATAACGTCTTTTTTGAAAATTCATACATCGTATTGCATTGCGCAGGGCTTATCAAGTGAGATTAAGGGTCCTCCACTTTGATGGGTGAAAATGCTTGAAAGCTACCTTTGCTACAGTGATTTGCCGCGCCCCTTAATCCTTTATTGTTTACTACATGTCATATACTCATCCGTCCATGTATGTGTCGTGTTGTTTACTGCATTTTGGAGGTCACTGCTGATCCCCGTTCGAACGCGTTTCAAAACGCCGCACGAACGCATGTTTTCTGTCTGGTCTCGTTCGAAACGCGTTATCAAACGCCATACGAACGCGAACCTTCTGTTTACCGTTCGAACGCGTTTACGAACGCTACACGAACGCGAACACACTGAATTGAGTCATATAAAGGACCAAATTATAAATTCTTGAAAATTGAGGGACCTATCGACAATTAAGGAAAAATCTGTTTCTGAAATTGCAAATCTGAATTTTTATGTATTATACATAAATAAATCATTTTGGAAATTGATTTAGAATCAATTAAAATTATTTCGGACAATTTTGGACTAAAATGATTAATATTCAAAGTTTTGGAACAAAACGGTAATTTTTAGAAAAATCATAATTTTGGATAAAAATTTCAATTATTAAATGGTCAAGGGACGGGCTCGATTATTTATGATCAAACTAAATTCTTTCTCATGTAGGCAAACTGGTATTGTGGATCAGCTTAGGGGAAGAATGATATGGTAGGATGCTTGAAAGGCATGTCGCTGATTACGCCCAAAAATAACTTGCGGTTATCGCAGTATAGCTGGGGTGTCGATTCCTCAGAGAGATGGTTACAGGAACTAATTTACTCAAACAAAAACGTTAACGGTAACTTAATAAATAAAATGATAAAAATTGGTAATTAAATTAAAGATAAATATAATAATGAAAATATATTAAAAGATAATGGCAGAGAGATATGACAAAGCTTCAGGAATCCCTCTTGCATCGAACTCATATATTTAGTTATTGATTCCTTTTATTACACAATTGAAGGTTTCACATCCCAAACCAACAACCGGAACATATTCAATTCTACGCATATTAAATTCTAAGGTAATTAATGATTATTTTCTATATGTTAACAGCAAAAAAAAGTCATCGTTACGAGCTATCTAACGTCGACAATATACCCTCAGGCAATACTGCAACAGAAGACCAACACGCAAAACAACTTTACCAGTCACAATTAAATTCACAAACCACACATAAAAGAAGTGTTAAGGAATATGGAATCAATATCTAAAATAGAATTCCTATTACCATTATCCTATTACTATGAACAATAATAATGAATATAGGAAATCTTCATCTAATAGGGAAATATAATAAAACAATAAATCATAATGGTAATAGGAATTCTATTTTAGATATTGATTCCATATTCCTTAACAGTTATGTTTTTTATTCCTACGAACCTTTTAATCGTTTAATAAATTGAAGTTTATTATTTTCTATCATCCTTCGATTTATTAATCCAGAAACTATGTTTTGTTAAATCCCATATAGATCCAGTCATGCTTCTTGTTAGATAATGAAAGGAAGTCTTGAATTCACTCCATATGAATTTACAATGGTAAAGGCCTATATATATAGGCTACATAGAAAACCAAAATAGAAAAGGAATCCTATTTCTATGAACAATAATAATGAATATATGAAATCTTCATCTAATAGGGAAATATAATAAAACCATAAATCATAATGGTAATAGGAATTCTATTTTAGATATTGATTCCATATTCCTTAACACCCCCCCTCAAACTCAAGCTGGTAACGAAGGAGTAAGCTTGAGGTTGCATCTTGAAATCGGAGAGCGGAGTTCTGAAACTTGGAAATCTTGAAACTTGGAGGCTGGAAACCTTGAGATAATAGATGAGCTTTAACCTACGAAGCTCGAAGGGGGGAGCCGAAGCCCAAAATGATGCCGAAGCAGGAGAGCTTTAACCTACGAAGCCCGAAGGGAGAGCCGAAGCCAAGAGGAAGCCGGAGCCGGAGAGCTTTAACCTACGAAGCCCGAAGGGGGAGCCGAAGCCCAAAATGATGCCGAAGCAGGAGAGCTTTAACCTACGAAGCCCGAAGGGGGAGCCGAAGCCCAAGAGGATGCCGAAGCCGGAGAGCTTTAACCTACGAAGCCCGAAGGGGGAGCCGAAGCCAAAAATGATGCCGAAGCATGAGAGCTTTAACCTACGAAGCCCGAAGGGGGAGCCAAAGCCCAAGAGGATGCCGAAGCCGGAGAGCTTTAACCTACGAAGCCCGAAGGGGGAGCCGAAGCCCAAAATGATGCCGAATCAGGAGAGCTTTAACCTACGAAGCCCGAAGGGGGAGCCGAAGCCCAAGAGGATGCCGAAGCCGGAGAGCTTTAACCTACGAAGCCCGAAGGGGGAGCCGAAGCCCAAGAGGATGCCGGAGCAGGAGAGCTTTAACCTACGAAGCCCGAAGGGGGAGCCAAAGCCCAAGAGGATGCCGAAGCCGGAGAGCTTTAACCTACGAAGCCCGAAGGGGGAGCCGAAGCCAAGAGGATGCCGAAGCCGAAGAGGGAGCGAAATCTCGAAAGAGAGGCAAAGCCCGAAAGAGAGCCGAAGCCCGAGAGGGAGCGAAATCCCGAAATAAAACCGAAGCCGAAAAGTGAGCGAAATCCCGAAAGAGAGCCAAAGCGGAGAGGGAGCAAAATCCCGAAAGAGAGCCGAAGCCCGAGAGTGCCGAAGCTAGAGAGGGAGCGAAATCCCGAAAGAGAGCCGAAGCCCGTGAGAACCAAAGCCAAAGAGGGAGTGAAATCCCAACGGAGAGCGGAAGCAACATCTTAAAAAGAGGTGAAACCTGAAAGGAGCAGGCCCATAGCACACTTGTGAAGGGGTGGTGCAAATGGGTGGCGCATAGGAAAAGCAATGTGATGGTTGGCAACGGGGGGCGCGTGAGGGTCACACAATTATGGTAGCCGTGATCCCCCACGCGCCGATGAGAATC
Source organism: Zanthoxylum bungeanum (assembly GCA_019454045.1). NCBI lineage: Eukaryota > Viridiplantae > Streptophyta > Magnoliopsida > Sapindales > Rutaceae > Zanthoxylum > Zanthoxylum bungeanum. Next base: position 37,935 of record SKCR01024881.1, on the reverse strand, counting down.
AGAGAGAGTGAAACTAGAAAAAGGAGAACCTGATGTCTGATACCATGTTAGATAATGAAAGGAAGTCTTGAATTCACTCTATATGAATTTACAATGGTAAAGGCCTATATATATAGGCTACATAGAAAACCAAAATAGAAAAGGAATCCTATTGCTATGAACAATAATAATGAATATAGGAAATCTTCATCTAATAGGGAAATATAATAAAACCATAATCATAATGGTAATATGAATTCTATTTTAGATATTGATTTCATATTCCTTAACAATAACTAATAAAAATCCAACACAAGAGTTCATCCCTAACTTTACCTAGAGGATTAGTTCCTCATAAAAGAAATAGAAATAGCTTGGGATTGGAGAGAATTGTCGTTCTGAATTATCACTACTCTGCGTCCCGGCTTCTGGACTCTGATTTCTTCTCTGCTCTTGGCACTGCTCTCGCTCGGCCACTGCTCTCTTCAAAATATTTTTCTTTGTTGCTCTCGGCCTTAGGTTTGCTCACGCAGCCCTCTCGGCCACTGCTGATTTTTTATTCTTGCGCAGCTTGCTTTCTCACGCCCCTTTTTGCATGTATTTATAATAAGAGAATTTGAAAGCTAATACAATCCTTTGGCCCACGTGATTCTTTCCAAGTCAATCAATTAAACTTCACTTTTTTTTATGCTTTATTTTGGTCAATTGCAACTCTTCTCTCTCCTTTTGTCTTTCACGCCAACTTTCTTCTTTAACCCATAATAATTTGGCCACTTGGGCCCACCTTCTCTTTCTTCTTTCTTTTTCACGTTTTTGTAGATTTTAATAGCAAAGGAAATTTGGAAGCTAAATCACATGGGCCCCACGTCAAAGCTTTTGTTGACTGGTCAAATTTTGCAACTCTCATCTCTCTTTGGTGGCGCTATGGCGCTGATGAGTGGTAAATCTATCACTATTTCCCACTCATTTAACCTAATATTTTGTATAATTACTTGAGTTTTGTGAATATTTTGATGTATTTTGTGTTATTTTATAGATAAATAAAGTTTCAGGACATTCTGGAGGTGAATTGGAGCAAAACAGGAAAAACTGGACAAAAGGGCAAAATCGTCATTTTGGCGCCGCGACGCTGAAGCCTTTCGCGTCGCGACGCCCAGCGTGGACACGTGGACCAATCAGAGAATTTTGCTAACATGCGCCGCTGCTAAAATGCGCCGATCATGCTATCTTGCGCCGTGCCACATGTCGCCATCACAACGGAGATGCTAAAATGCGCCAGTGCCACGTGTCGCGATCTAACGGTGCCGACAGTCGCCCTCCACACGTCAGCGTGACGTAAGCAATGACGTCATGAACAGTGCCACGTCATCGGATAAGGATCTGATCTCTTAGCCGCCTCGCCACGTGTCAAGCCGTCATTGTGCCACGATTCACTGTAGCTGGCGTCGCGACGCTGAACCCTTATCCGCGCCTATAAATAGAGCTCGAAATTTCAGATTTCATTACACCTCTCCCTCCCACTTCGTTGATGTAATTAGGGAGTTCTTCTCTCTCTAAGTTTCTTTTAATTTAGTTTTGTAATTTTTAATTACGTTCTGTAATAATAATAATTTACTTTCTTTATTTTACAGTTTTTACTATTCATTATGAGGAGGTAACTTCCTTATGCTAGGGTGAAAGGTAATTCTTTTACTATTACTATCTAGATTAATCTCTCTTAAAATAATATATTTACTATTTAAAATTTGACTTAATCAGGATACCGCCAGATTGGTCGGTTGGTAAATTAATTTAAACTGGTTAAACCTGACTAAGCAATGATACCGCCAGATTGGTCGGTTGGTAATTTAATTTTGGTTCCGCCTTTATGGCTGGTTATTTTGGTTCCGCCTTTATGGCTGGTTTATTTTGGTTCCGCCTTTATGGCTGGTTGAACTTAAATTGACTTAATCAGGTTACCGCCTATATGGCTGGTTGGTAATAATCACAAGTTTATATATTATTTTATTGGGAGATATCTAAATAAGTAGTAGTAGAAATAATTCCTTTTACCTTAGCATTTTATTTTATTTTACTTTTAAGCTTTTACTTTACTGCAATTACTTTTCAGCACTGTTACTTATGACTTTTACTTTTAAGTTTTCATTAGCCCTAGCTATGTGTCATAACTAAGTTAGTTATCTAGGGTTGTGATGAATTTCAATATCACGGGTTTATAAGGGGTTAGATTATAATTTGGGTAATATAAAGATTTATTTATTGAGTCTTAATCTTAATGCCTTTTTATTAATTGGCCACTAATAAAATTGATAAGGTAAACTTAAAATGAACTAGACATAGGGATTTTAGGTTTAAGACCTTAGACTCAATAGCCCACGATCTTCCTTGACGATAGATAACCCTTTAATATATTTCCTTACAGGATAGGAATATACCTGTCGGGCGGGGGTAGCCATAATTGGAACTTAATCTTAATGAATCAGGTAATTTGGTTGACATAGACATATGGTTCAATTGGATTATACTAGGTATTTGTAATTGACCATCGGAAGATGCTTTTACATAAATTAGTGTTCCAGGTTAATAAATCAATATTTTACCCAACTATAAGATAATCACTTCATCTTTAATTAATATTGGAATAAATCACAACCCTAGATAGTTTTTAATATTGAATTTTCTTAAAATCTACTTTCAAACAATTTTATTTACTTGTCTTTAAATTTAGAATCGTCGCCATTAAACAACCTGTTAGATACTGGTAATCATTTGGCCCCATAAATTGATAACAAAAGGTTTTAAGTCCTCCTGGGATCGATACTTTTTATACTACTTGAACGATACGTACGCTTGCGTTATACGTGTGTGTTTACGCCGATCAGGCGCCTAACTCTCTGGATGTACAATTTCTCACTGATTTCTGCTTTTCGCGTTCTCGGCTCCTGTATGCGTCCTATGTATCAGTATGGCCCCTAAACACTTGCAATTGTCTCAAGATCCATGTATTAATATTCCTACAAATAAAAATCACTAAATTAGTTTAAATAATAAATATTTCTAAATTAATATAACAATAGAAATTATGTAATAAATTATAAAATATATAACTAAATACTTAACAATAAACCCAGATAAGTGATGTTTCAAAGTACATTTTCATGCACTTATCAGTCGCCACTACAGAAAGGCGAGTGACAGTGACAAAAAAGCCTGCCCCAATATCAAGCTACTTTTCCTCTACATATAGGTCTTAATCCAAGATTGGCAAGAGGACTGGTTGGGCTTTGGCCTGGAAGAAAGGCGGAGGGCTTCTCATAGCCCTTACCTTTTCTTGGTCGGTTCGAATCCGGCCCAGTCCCTATGATGATGTCTATGAACAATTTCTAAAAGTACTATCCTTCCGTTTTGTGTTGCCGCTTAGATTTATCTTGAGATTGCATTTGCCGGTCGTTATAGGGGACTTGTCTCGATTTGCTCATAGTCGTAGTCTTCATAAGGATAGGTTGCGTGCTATGTACAAGAAAGCCACCCTTACATTTGACCTTTATTTTAATTGCCCGAGAAAAATAATTGAAAGCGAAAAATTTTGATTTTCGCGATCCGCTGCGTTTACCCGAGTTACCGCCCTAAACCCCAACAATATTTTCATAACAATTTTTCATTTTTAGTAAACTCACTTAGATCGTTCAATGGTCTAACCCCCCACCTTCAATGTTGTTTTACAGGAATTCTAGGAGGACGAGCTCGGGTGGACAGATACTGATGTAGTCACCAGGGTTGAAGTCCACTAGTCTAGGTCAGATAGAGTACCAGTCCAGAGTCAGAATCAAAGTAAAAGTCGTGCATTAGTTTCTATTTATGGGAATAGTCATTGTAAAAATCATGTTGTATTTTGTTTTCAGCTATTGTAATTTAGTTGCATATGAGTCATTGAGCTTGGGCCTCGGTTCCATACATGAGATATGGTTAGAGAAAGAGTATTAATGATAGATAGTAGTTACCAGAGTCAGAGGCTTAAAGGGTTAGAACGGTCTATCTTCTGCCGGTAGTATCTCTCAGATCGGAGATGTTACAGGTATGACGACTAAAACTGTCTGGTTGTCTCTTCCAACTTTACTTCTGATTACTTTCGACTATTGCACTCACCACCCCTTCTACGAAGTCATTCTAAGGTTATACTCTCTAAGAACTTCCTCATACTGCCTCTGTACCCTTTTATCTTACCTCTGTTGCTTAGCCTTCTAAGTTTGTCATTTTCTCTCTATGGGTGCCACTATACTCTCTTTACTGTCTCTCCTCAAGAAACTCACTCTGCAGTTTAGGTTTCTTTCTTATCTTAGTCCATTGAACTCCTTACAACTTTACTCTCCTGAAAACACCATCAAATTCAATTATTTATGACATCTTTTCCTGAATCTTCAGTTCATGTGCTACTATTTACTTAGTCTTTATTTCAATACCATAAAACTCTTATGAGTCATGTGTTATACTCTTGGAAGTCACTCATTTTCTGGTTCCCTCGCTCATTTGGGCCTTTACTCCCCTAAGGGTTTTTAATTCTAAAATGTCTTCTAAATTCAGCTTAACTTACTGTGCTTCCAACTGTTCCCTCTCATATAAAAAATTGTCATCTTCTCAATTCACTTATTATGTCTCTTACTCTTCTTTACTGGTCCTTCTTTTTCTAGACTCTAATTTGAGCGGGGAGTATATACATTCTATAGGAATCCGTGGATATGCATTCTGTTTGACGCTTAAGCTTGATGATAGTCGGATTAGATGTTTGCCTGCTTTTCTAGAATCAAAGTTTCTGAAAGGTAGGGCCATCATTCGTTCTGCATGAAACTGGTTGACTACTCTATGTCTTAAGGGCCCTTGTCCTTTATCAATTACTCTGGGGGTCTTTACTTATCTTGCTGTCTCCAAACTTCATTTCTAATGTCACTATACATACTGAATTCTCTTGACTCTCCTATTTCCTTCTTATTGTCTCCACATCCTATCCCTCGGCTCTACAACATGTTACTGAGGTTAGTAATGGTTCGCTCTTCTAATCGCTTATTATATCTTTGTTCTCAGTTCTTACTATAAGTTTCAGCTATAGCACATTATTCTATGATCCGTATGGCTACTCTTGTCACTTCTAAATTTCTCCAACCGTACGGGTCTATCCCTGTATATTGCCACAGATTTCTACTGACTTTGGGCTGATCCGTAGGTTCTACTAAGTTTGATCTATTCCTGTGGACTTTTATTGTTACTGCAAACTTTGTGCTGACTTGTCTAGTTCTTTGGGCTACACTGGGTCCTCTTCTTTATATCCTCGAAATTTCCTTAATCTTTTTCTAGGAAATCTACCTTCCAAGATCCTACGTGAACTCTCGTCAGATTTCTTATGGTCATCTATGCCTTTGCTAGTAAGGACTAGGATAAACATCTTATGTCTCGATGGGCTTCAGTAACCTTATTCTGGTGCTTTGTGTCTTGGAAGGGTCTATTCCTCATGTAAAGTAGGTATGAGGTAGGCTCTATCAGTGCAACTTCCTTATCTAGTGCCATTGGAGGGTTCAAAGACTAGATAGTTTAAGGTCTTGTCTCTATCAGATTGTTGTGGTAAGGTAACTAACCATTCATGTTTCCTACTTGTGGATCTGGGTCTGGGTTTAAGGATCTCGAATTCTCTAAATTCTCTTTGGCATCTCGATCCATTGGGACTCTCAAGACAAACCTTGATTTCCTATTCTTGTTATCTTGTTGGCTTTTTCCTTGTTACTAGGGGAACTTACTATTTATACAAAGTACTCGGTGGCTATCGAATTGGCTTGAAGGAAACTTTTCGGAGGAGAGATGAAATCTTACATTTACTAGGAAATTTTGTAACCTGCTGGGACTTTACTATTCTCTTGGCCACTATGGGTTCCTGTACTAGTATGATTCTGTATCTCTTTCTTATTTTTGTTCACTTACATTTCCTTACTCTTCTTCTAACTTTCTCTTTCTCTTTATACTTTTCTGGGTGGATACTCATGAGACTTTACTATCTATAGGAAGTACTTGAAGACTACTAGTTTGGCTTGAAGGAATGTTTTGAGGATGAAAAGGGATTTTTACATCTTCTAGGTACTTTATTACTTAATCGGGGTTTTATTTTCTCTTTCTATTGTCCAGGGTAGATATCCTCAAAACTTCATTGCATGATTCCAGCTTTTTACCATTCTTTATCTCTAGTTATTTATACTCTATGCATCATTCTCTAATTTCTTATAACTTTCCTTTTTCACTCCATTGATAACTTTAACATCTTACTGTCTGGTTTCAAAGTTTATTTATTCCTCTGAGAGTAGGCTGAAATAATTTCGAGAATATTCCTAATCTTGGATCTAGAGTAGGATTATTTTTGTAAAGAATACTATTTGATTAGTTTAGGAAGGCTTATTAACTTGTCTATAGATCTTTGAAGACATACTCGAGGATCAGATACTGGAGAGGTAATACCTCGCATACGAGTATTCCGGACATTCTGCGTATACAAGACCCCATCACTCTGCCCACTGCAGTCACTGACTCTATAGACCATGCTCTGATACCATCTTTGTAACATCCCCGATCTGGGAGATGCTACCGGCAGAGGATAGACCGTACTAATCCCATAAGCCTCTGACTCGGATAACTGTTATTCAATTTCTGATACTCTTTTTTCTAATATATATGTATAATATACATGGGACCGTAGCCCAAACTCAACAACTTATCATGTAAACTCACTCTAAAAATTGTATAAAAAAAACATGTGTCTTTACAATGACTATGACATGAATAGAAACTGATACATGATTTCTATTTTGACTCTGACAAGACTCTTATATTCTCTGACTCTGTACCGGTGGACTTCAAATCCTAGTGACTGCATCGGTATCCATCCTCCCGAGCTCGTCCTCCAAGAATACCTGCAAGAACAGAAAATTTAGAGTGTGGGGGTTATATCATCGTACGATCTAAGTGAGTGGACTATAGAACTGAAATACTCAAATTAAACATTAGGTTTTAAAACTAAAGTTTCAGAAATAACTTCATATGAAATCTCTTTTCTGAAAACTCCGTCTGAAATTTCTTTAATAAAACTGATCTTTCTAAAAATTGCTTTTGAAACTCTGGTTTTCGAAAACTATTTCTAAAATCTGATTTCTTGAAAACTGTATTCTGAAAGTCTGAAAACTGTGTGTTGCTCTGTATTTGAAAAACCTTGACGTATGAGGGCGTTACGTATCTTCGTCCCCCCATATGCCTAACTGTAGCTAGCAGTACAAATCCATGACTTTAGGGCATTACGTATCACCATCCCCCAATGCATGCCACTACTGTCTCTGAAACTGGTGGTCTTAGGGCGTTACGTATCACCGTCCCCCAAACCACAAAACTAGAACTGGAGGTGCGGATCTATGCTACCACCCAAGCTTTGAAACTAGGGTCTATGTGCGTTACGTATCGCCGTCCCCCTAGCCCTGCTCTAGGATCTGAGGACATTACGTATCGCCGTACCCTCAGTCCTCTACATGTGCACATGTCTCTATATCCGTCAATTCAAACTGTATCAAGTTTTACGAACAATGATGGTTTTTTCCCTCATGCCCCGAAAAATATAAAGCTCAAACTGAAAACATCTCTTTTTATAAAATGTAACACCCTGCCAGAGGCCAGATGCTACCGGCAGGAGGCAGGATTGACCCATCTCCATAAGCCTCTGACTCTATCGAAAATTCGGCATGAGGTATCCTAAAAACTAGATAACCTGGATCCAGTCCAGCATCAAGGCAATCCAAGAAAATATCAAATCAATAAAATGACCTCATGTCCACACAAAACTCATCAAAACCACAACCTAAGGGCTCTGTGCCCACATCATCTTTCAACACTCAATGGCTCTGTGCCACAACATCATAAATAATTAAAACTTTAATTTATTAATATAAACCACGTGCTCAGCACGATAAGTAAAACACATAACCCATACATATCACGAGTTTCATCACACAGATACACACACCCAGACATATCTACAGTCATCACGCAACCAAATAGAAAGCACACATAACAATCAATACATCAAATCAAACATACAAACAAGCTCACACACCATATAACATAAACTCATCATATGATTCCTCATAAATAAGCACATACACGACAAACAATCCAAACATCATTCAAATACTCATATACATACATATACTTCAAACTTATGAATATATAGCTCATTACGAAATAAAACTCATATCCCACACAGTCCTCATACACAAGTATATACATGGAAAACACTACTTTATCATCAGAGTAGTCATACTTATACGTGTATAAATCAAACTTACTAATATACTCAATCCTCCGAATTCGGATACTATAGCCTTTAACAGTCGTCATCTCTTCCATTCAATAAATGCTTAGAACACTCTCATTCATTATCACACTTAACCAATTCAACCTCTATACATATAACTCACATGTATAAGTCAATGACAACTTCTTCATATTACATACACTTACATAAACTAATACCAATAGCTCAATTTACCAATTTCGTATGTCCAACCTATACATATCTTAATGTCATATATATATATATATACACACACACATTCATATACTTATACATGGACATATTCCTTTACATACACGCATTCATATCATTACAGATACATATCATTATGTACATTCATACATACGCATAAACAATAAGCTCATCAAGCATTGCACTTTATATCAAAGCATTGCCAAAAGTCCATACCAGTGGAGGTCGATAAACTTAACTATACATGTTCTCGAACTCTGTCTCAGGAGTATCTCTAACTATCATCGTATTATCCTAAACACTTCATTCATTTACACACACACATATATATATATAAATTTATACATATATAACGCATATCAACAAGTTAAGTATTCCTCGCATGAGTTACTTACATGGCTTCGCGAGCGCCGCAGGTCCTAGTCAAGTCTGTTAAAACAAATGGCAAAATACCGTCAGACACATGACTTACGGAGTTCTCGACCAAACTACTATAAAATCCTGAATCTTTTCAAAATAATCAAATCAACTCCGATTTCAGTACTTTCAATTTCAGTAATCTTAAAACATCAATATAAACTAACTCAAGTGGTCAATTAGCTTAAATTCTCGGTTTACGTGTTTTTTGGAAAAATCTTCTGAAAAAGTTTCCGCAAACGCAACAGAAGGATTCCGAACCCTCAGAACCTTCCCGAATTTATCCAATCATGTTCGTAATATCATATATAACTCATAATTATCGCTAAAATCAAAACATATCATTCTACGCGAAAATCCACTTTTACGAGAAACTTGCATATTCTATCGGATCGATCAAACTCATTTCGTTATCACTCGAATTTTATCAAATGCTCATATTCAATATACTAATACTCAAACAATTCAATTCATATCAATATGCTATTCTACGAAGCTACTGGAAACATTCGAACATTAAACGATAAACTTGAAATTTGCGGATTTTTATCGAGAGGTCTTAACTAGATTTCGAGGGCATATGCGGACTCCAAACGATCCCACGAACGCACTGGAATCGACGAAATTTCGATCGGAGTTACTGTTCACCATAGGTCACTATTCATACGAATCTTCTTCTCTCAATTCACGCAAAACCAAGCGCTATCCCGCAAAACCAACACTGCTGCCTTGTAGTACTCTCGGAGAGCTTCGATTTAACATGTGGCTCGGGCTGTGAAACGAAGATGAGAAGCTGTGATCGGGAGACCCACTCACGCGCGCACTTCTTCTTTTTTCTCGCCCTCGCCGACGGTTGCAGCGCCATCGCCAGCCACCAGAAGTCCCACGACATCCAGGCGCCTCTCCTGTAACATCCCAGATTTTCGGGACGGTTCTGGAAGATTTCCAAACTGATGTTATACTCTCAGAGCATGATGATGATGAATAATAAGAGCTCAGGTGATGATATATGAGTTGGAATAATATTTTAGGAATTTTCGTCGCGTTGGAAAACGCGGGGGATCAAAAGTCAATTACACGATTTTCGCAAAACGAGTAAATTTTACAGTTTTGGTCACAGCGGGAGCAAACAAACTCCGATCGAGTTGATTCTTGAACCATCTGACTCTTTTTTCCGAGACGAACAACTTTTGTGTTGAACTTTTTCGAGAATCGCATCAGAAGGGCTCTGAAATTGTGATATTCCAGAAGGTTCCAGAATAGGGGCTGATCAGTAATTTCGCGGGGACTTATATGATATTTTCCCAGCTGGTATATAAAGCCCTCAGGTTTTCAAAAATAGCAAAAATGACAAACCTTTTCTACCCCCTTCACCTGCCCCCCTCCTCGCCTAAAGGGAGAAGAACTCGCCGGCGGCAGCTCCGGCCACCCTAGGTCGGCGCACCGGTGCCGATCAGACCGCCTGAGCACGACGCACACCATGGTGGCCGGCGGCGGCGCTAAAGATGCCTACAACAGCGACGACGAGAGGAAGAATAGTCGTGCCTATGGGTTCCATGATCCTGGCTTGTCGGTTTGTTTCACGACCCGAGCCACCCGCCAAATCGAAGCCCTCGGAGAATACTACAAGTATGTGGAATTGGATTCGTCGAGCAGTGGCCGGAATCAAGCAAAATGAGGAGAGAATCATCGGTGAACAGTAAACCCACGACGAACAGTAGCTCCGATCAGAATTTCGATCGCACCCGCGCGTTCGTATGGCCGTTGGGAGTCTGAATATGGCCTCGGAATTTCGGTAGACTCACCGTTTAGATTTTGCTATTTTAAAGTATATCGATTTATATTCGGATGTTTCCGGTAGTTTCGTAGCGTAGCGAATTTGCATGAATTGAATTGAATGTGTTTTAATATGTTAAAACGATAAATATGGTAGAATCTGGGGTGAATCAGATGAGATATGATTGATCCGGTAGAATTAGCGAGTTTTCGGTAAAACAGAGTTTCTCTCACGACCGAACGTAGATGACCGTAATCACGTAAATAGTATAAATATGTTATTGCGAGAGTAATTGAGTAATTCTGGATTAGTTCGGAGGGTTCGAGACCCTTCCGTAGCGTTTGCGGAAACTTTTCTGTAAGATTTACCGCAAATGTGTAAAATGAGATTCTAGGCTACCCAGCTAGTTGGAATAGTATAGAAAGATATGTATTAGAGTAATGAAGTTTGTACTGTAGTATCGGAGATGATTCGGGTGTTCCGGGGAAGCCCGTAGTTATTATAGATGAGTTGGAAGTTTCGCAAATAGCGGTACTAACCTTGTGTTATTACTTGTTTGACAGATCGAACCTGAATCGCGGGCGTTCGCTTAGCCAGGTAAGTAACTCATGTTCTGAGTACATGATAGATTTAATAATGCTCCAAACTAGTAATGTAATAAAGTTTTTTGTTGATATATACATGAAACCTGTATATTATATATATATATATATATATATATATATTATATAAGATATATAATAACGAGACCTGGTGTTTGGGGGGTCTGGGTTTGGGGGGTTGTAGAAAACTACACCTAGGGAATGAGACTAGTGTTATGAAGGAACGTTTGTAATTTATGCATTATATAAGAATGTTAGCAACATGAGTATTGATACGAATATATATATAGTAATTTATGCATTATATAAGAATATTAGCAACATGAGTATTGATACGAATATATATAAAGTGATAAAGAGCATAAATGGGTAGTATATGCATAGCATGAGAATGTATAAAAGATTTTGACATGAGATTCTTGAGCACAAGTTGATAGTTAGAAAATGGCAAATCGGTTTAAGAACTAGGACATTGGAACTCGTATACCTTTGATGTCTGATATAGTAGAAGAGCTTCGATTATGTGAATGAATATAAATTATGCAGTATATTGATTGTGAGCCACCAGCAAGGTAAGTTATAGAGGTAAGCTAAGTTATGATGGTTTAAAAGTGTGCATGTATAGATGAATCTAGATATGTATGAATGCAAGATAAATTTAGTATATTTTAGTTTGAGCAAGCATTCTGTTGATATTTGGGCATATAGTTCGTAAGATCATTATAGATAGAATCATGGCTAGAGTAGAGAGAAGCATGAGAAATGCATATATGCATGTGCATGTGTGTGTGTGTTTAAGTTTTCAGTAGTTGAGAAAACGATAACAATGTTTTCAACAATTTCGAATGTTTTAAAGAAAGATTTCAGATGCTTTTGAAAAGAATCGTATTTCAGAAAATATTTTTACAGTTTGAGTTATAGATTATGGTTTTATAGTTTTCGGGGCATGACGTAAAAACTCACCCCAGTATGTAACTTGAGACACAGTTTGGAATTGACGGATATTATGGAATTGACGGATTCAGAGACATGTGCACATGTTGAGGACTGCGGGGACGCTCTCAGATCCTCCAGATGGGCTAGGGGGACGGCGATACGTAACGCCCCTAGACCCCAGTTTGAGGGTGGTAGCATAGATCCGTACCCCCAGCTCTAGTTTGTGGCTTGGGGGACGGCGATATGTAACGCCCCAAGACCACCAGTTTCAGGGCAGGTATGACATGCTTTGGGGGACGGCGATACGTAACGCCCCAATGTCATGGGTTTGCATATCTGGCTCTAGGGCGTATGGGGGGACGGCGATACGTAACGCCCTCATACGTCAGTTTTTAAGCAGACACTCAGATATTAGTTTTTCAGAAAAGAAGTTTTGAATTATCAGATTTCTAGTAAACAGTTTTCAGAGATACGAAATTCAGAGAAAGTTTTTTTTGCTTTAAGATTCCAGATACAGTTTCACTTTTCAGATATAGTTTTCCAGTTTTCAGATTCTCAGTAAACAGTTTTCAGAAAACAGATTTTAAAAACAGTTCCCAGAAACCAGAGTATTAAAGCATGTTTTCAGAAGATAAGCTTCATAAAGAAAATTTCAAATAAAGTTTCAGAAAATAGTTCTTTTTTTTTATATATATATATATAGAGATAAAGAGTTTTCAAGAAAAGAGTTTTCGGAAAGTATTTTCTAAAAAGTATGGCATAATTAAAGTTTAGTATAGCTTATAGGTTGTGCATAACATCCTGATTAACACATGAGATTCATTTAGTTGATATTGAAGTATGATATCATGATTATATATATTTGTGATTAATGCTTGTGTGTAATATATGTTCACATAGAAGAAACAATTGGTAAGAAATTAGCAGATGAATATATGGTTTCATATACATGTTCATATGGCTGATTTTAGTTTGTTGAATGTTTAATAGAAAGAATATTTTATTAGTCCGATTTGATGATATTTCAATGAAATAAAAGAAAGATAACTATAATAAAAGCCGAAACTAGATTAGAAATGAGCATATAGAAAATTGGAAAGATATCAGAGTAACACAGTGGAAACGTAGTGGGACTTGATACAGTAGATGGGACTATGAAAAACTCAATGAGTAGGTCATAGATATTTTAAAGTATAAGTAAGAAACAGTAGGTATTTATGGATGTGAAAGACAAGAAATTAATAACAATATAGTAATGATCGGGAATGAATAAGAATTCTATTGGTAACCCATATTTAATGATATGGATATTAGAAAGTATAAACTAGAAACATGATTAAGTTATGTATACTTTTATAAAGAAGATAAGTAATTAAGTAACATGTTTGCTAAACGGATTGAGATAAAATAATAAGTCTATATTTATCTTAATTTGAGTGTCAAGGAAGCAGCTTAGGTTAATACAGATTAATAATTCATTACTTGTTTGTGTTTGACATCCAATATATGAGTATGATTACTTACTGAGTCATTACTACTCACACCACCTCAGTTTGTAGTTTTGCAGGTCAGTAGCAGACATTTCGAGCCAGTAGAACTTTGAGGAAGACTTGAAGACAATGGATCGCCCCAATTGCAGTCGAGGAAGTCAAGAGAGTCCTGGGTTGAGTTATGGGTCCTCACGGCCCTTTGTATGGTCATTGCATTTGAAATCAATTTGTAATGGTGATGTATTAGTATAGTTTTTATTTTGAGTTCTGGCCGGAGGCCAAGCATTTACTTTTATGTCTTTGAGTTCAGGCCTGAGGCCTTGATTGTTGAGATGCCGGCCTGAGGTCAAGATTTGATGATGTTGTTGTATATGGATGCTGGTTATAAGCCAGGTTGCATGATGTTACGAATAAATCATGCCAAAATTTCATTAGAATCAGAGGCTTATGGAGATGGGTTCTCCTGTCTCCTGCCGGTAGCATCCTGGCCTAGGTGGGATGTTACATCTCCCCTCACCGATACAACGGCCAGCAAAGACCGATGGCCGGCCGTCGAGCTTACAGCATCTCTCTCTCAAAAACGGGAATGGGGGGTCGTGTGGTATTGTTTACACTTCTCTGAACATTTTGCAATTATAAGAAACTATGGGGTATTTATAATAAAGTTTCTTAAAATTACGTTATGACCCATAAAAATTACACTTAGCTCCCTGCCATAGAACTTCCTAGAAATTTCACATTTTTGAAGCTCTTCTTATGCAAATTTCGAAAAGTGTTCAACGCAAAAGTTATTTATCTCGAAAAAAAGAGTCTGATGGTTTAAGAATCAGCTCAATCGGAGTTCATTTGAAAGTTTTATAGCTGAAACAAGAATCTTTTACTCGTAGAACGATGAAAACAGAAATCACGTAACCGGTTCTCGAAACCATGCGTTTTCCAACGCGACGAAATTTCACTTAAAAATATTCCGAACTATTTTCCAACACATAAACTCCCATTTTCGATTACCATACCGTTCCAAATCCTTATCTTTAATTCGGAAATATTCTAATAGTGTTCCGAAAAAATCAGGATATTACAGAAAATATTTCTCAAAACATGCTAAATCATATTTGATATAAAAACAAACATGGCTAATGCCCTAATTGCAGAAAAAGTAAGTATGATACAAAGACTGTTATAAAAAGAAACAACTTAGAGAAAAGTGTGTCCACTCATTGTTTTGGATTTTGGCCGTCATTACTCGCTTGCTGGAGGAATTCTGGTTCCTGCGATAATCTAAAATTGACAATCTTGATTAGAACTGGGCTAGGGAACATATTCCGAAGTAAACTAAATTCGTCCACTCAAGTACTTATATCATTTCAAAACGTATTATCTTGTATCATGATGTACTGTGTAATTACGAACTGATACGAGACCCATAGGGCGGCCTATAACACGCTGGGGTGAAAATGGAATGGTTTGAAATCAATTAGGTTTCTTCGCGCAGCGATGCTAAGGTCTTCCACGTCATGACGTGCTTCATCCAGAAGCTTCCAGTGAATTCCAGCATGCGTAGCGACACGAGCTCTTCCTGCGTCGCGATGCAGACCTGATTCCCATGTTTCTTCCTTTACTTCTTCATGCTTAAATCTTACCCAAATGCATCCCCAATGCATATGTAATCAATCCAATACACCATTCATCAATTTATATCAATTCTACACATTTTAAACTACCAAGTTATCATCATTAACTACTCATTTAATCACCAATTCATTATTCTTAAATCAAACTTTAAACTTTTCAAACTCAAACACTTACTCCTTAACTCATTTATTTTTTTTACTAATTAACCACTAATATGCAACACATAACATGCCGCTGCAACTACCATAACATCAATTTGCCAAAATCTCATAACTTGAAATTTGGGTTTAGTTCCATTACCTTATTTTTTGTTGGATTCTCAACTCTTCCAAGGTTTCTAATGGTTGAAATGCCCACTTTGCTTCATCTTCCTTCCTTTCCTTCTTCTTTCTTATTTTCTTTCTTTCCTTCTCTTCTTCTTCTTATTCTTCTTCTTTTCTTCTCTTTTTTCCTCTCGACAGTACATCTCTTTCTTTCTCATTCTTGATTCCAATTTGTGTATTTGTGAATAGTACGCCCTTATATATTAGGGCCTTTTTGATATTTGGAATTATGGAGAAAAGTATGGAAAAGTGTAGAAAGTTTGAGATTTCTCTATTTGACCCCAAAATCACTATTCATTCAAATTTTGACTTGCGTTTTTTACCAGCTTCTTGTCCGAATTTGGGAAAACATTCAATGCGGAAGTTTTAGGTCTTGATCTTAGATTTCCGATGATACAAAATTCATAAAAATCAGAATTCTTATGAAAAATTGAACCCCTGAATACCACGGGCTGTCCAAAGGGAACTATGTATAATCTCGTCCTGGGACTTCGAGGAATTTACTGATTGTCCCCAAAGTCGTTTCATGAGTATATTTGAGTCTCAAAATAATTTATTGTATGTGTCTTCATCCTGTACATAATAGTATCGCTGTATGTAGTAGTAAAAACTACCGGTCGTTACACAAACTCATCTACGAGTGGGCTCACACTACCTACCTTTGCGACATGAAGGGAAGCGTTAAGGAAAATATCTTATATCGACCGAGGTGAATGAACGAACTTAAAATATAAGTAAGTTAATGGATTTGCCATTATTGTACAAAATATCTCTTATCAGCCGATATAAATAAATGAATTTAAAGTATAAACATTGAACAATTTTATATTCTCAAGCTAATTTTTAAGTTGAATTAGGCTAATGAATTTTAAAATTATATCAGAGCCAAATTTATGTACGAGTAGACTCATACTACCTACTAATATGACAAGAATCATGCAAAAAATCGACATACACATGATGAAAAATTATAAAGAAAATTCTCCATATCGACTGAGATGAATAAATGAATGACTTAAATATAAAAACTACACAACCCTCTACTTTAAATTTAACTTCTGAGTCAAGTTCGGTCAATAAATTTCATCAGGTACCCGTTACTTTAAAAAAGGAATATAAGTGACAACTTAAATTATATGGTAAATAATTTTAAGTAAAAATTATTTGAATACGTCTTTTGATTGTTTGAATATGATAAATAAGGATACCAATAAACTAGCATTATTTCCAATAGCCAGGTCAGTCACAGAGATTTTTTATGTCATTATATTATATACAAAATTTTTCTTTCAACAAATTCATTAAAATTTAACTCTCATTTTATGTTTCTTGGCAATGCTAACTTAGATCCTTTTCAATTTCGCTTGACATATAATATCATTATTTACTCTCTTTATTTGCTTTAAAATTCTTAAGCTCATTTCCAGATGATTATCCTCTAAGCATGAAGACTTTGAGCTATCCGCTGTAGATCTAGTTCATTTCCACTCTTCTGTTAAATCTTGGGTTTGTCTTTAGTTTTTCTCTAATTTTTATCTGATTACCCTTGTACTTGTTTTGTAATACAATTTGAAAAAACTTTTGTTTAGGCTTTTTTTTATGAGTCGTCGTTATAATTAATATTATCATCCCTCTTTTATCAAAAAAAATAAAAATCTATGTTATATAAGTGTAATTTTTTTTTCTGTCTTTTATAATAATATTAGCGATAATAATGATACAAACTCTAAATACTGAAGTGGCATTTTCCCATACAAGTGAGTATATTTGGAATCACAAATGATGCTGATGAGCGAAAAATATATCAATATTTACCGCCCCTTTTACTTAATATTTTGTTTAGTTTCTCGAGTTTGATGAACGTTTTGATGTGTTTTGGTTTATTTTGCAGATAAAATAAAATCGGGACTCAATGGAATCATTTAGGACGAAATGTGGAACAAATAAGGGTAAAAACTGGACTTGACATTTTGATTTTGGAGATTAAAAACTTGAAATGGCGTTCTAACGAAGTACAATTTCAGAAATTTTAATTTTCCGTAATTTTTGTATTTTTGCCATAAATTTTTACTCCGATATCGGATTGAGGTGATTCAAGTTCAGATTAAAGATGATTCAAAAATCTAAAACTTTGATGTTCTTAGGAATTTTGAATTCTGAAATCTGCATAACAGATGAACAATCTGAAATTGTGCTATGTTTAATTACTAAAGTCATTATTAAAAAAATAAAAATTATCAAACATCCACCAAACATGCAAGCATGTTTGATGGAGTGTTTTGTGCCATGTTTGGTACCATGTTTGGTGCCATATTTGGTGGAGTGTTTTGTGGAGTGTTTGGTGGAGAAATTGGTGGAAGATTTTTTTTTTCCTATAAATACCAAGTCATTTCATTTATAGTTCACATGCTTTCCTTAGGTTTTTGTAAGGAATTTAAGGATTACATCTTGTTTGTTTATTTTTTATAATTTAAATTATGTATTTTTATTTTCACTAATAGTATTAATTTCTTTTCTTTTCTTCTCTTTTATGTTTTGTAGTTAGATTTCTGATGGGGGAATGTGAAGCTTTTATATTTTAGTTTAGATCAATCTCCCTTAATTATAATATGGAAATTATAATTTAAATTAAAGGATTATCGCATTAATGGTTGGTTCTATTTATTTGACATAATGTGACACCACCTATATGGCCGGTCTCTATGTGACATATGATTACCGCCTATATGGCTGGTTTATGGACAAATAATAGCACCGCCTCATGGTTGGTTAGACTTAATTGAAAATCTGACTTAATGAGGATACCGCCTGTATGGTCGGTTGGTAATATCACTGATAATTTCTATATTATAATAAGAGAGATTTCTAAATTAGAATTAGTAAAGGTGGATCCCCTAGCCCCCAACATTTTATTTTTATTCTAGAGAAGTGATGAAACACAATAGTCACATACTTAATAATTGATTAATTATATAGTGGGTAATTCTCTAGTTTGTTTATTGAATCTTAAGCTTAATCCTTCTTATTGCCTGATCACCAATAAGATTGATGTGGTAAACTTAAAATGAACTTGGAAAGGGGATTTTAGGTTTCAGCCGTAAATTCAATAGCTCACGTTATTCCTTGAGGATAGATAACCCTTTAATAGATTTCCTTGGAGGATAGCAATATACCTATCGAGCGGGGTAGCCATAATTGGAACTTGAACTTAAAGAATTCAGGTAACTTGATTAACATAGTAATATGATTAATTGAGTTATTTTGGTATTTGCATCTGACCATCAGAAGAGGCTTTTGCATATCTTCGTGTTCCAGGTTAGCAAACTAATTTATTACACATATATAAGAGAATCAATTCATCATTAGAATAATATTGTGTGGAATCACAACCCTAAATTTTTGTGTCTTTTGTTTATTTTTCCTTTGTATTTTTTTTTGTGTCTTTATTTATTTATTTAGCTAGAAAATCCACATTCAACTAACAAAAAGCAATCAATCTCTTCTCCCTTTAATTAGATACATGTAAATAAATAATATCAATAATTAATAACAGCAGTAGAAATTAAGTCCTCGTTTGATTGATATTTTTATACTACTTGAACGATACGTTCGCTTGCGTTATATGCGTGTGATTACGCTGGTCAAGTTTTTGGCGCCGTTGTCGGGACTTTTTTTTGAGTTATTAATTTTGAAGTTATCTAATTTACTTGTATCTAATTTTCTTTTTATTTGTAATTTTTATTTACTTCTTTTATTTTTCATATGGTTGACATGGATTTTTATTGGGAGATAGAAAGATTACGTGTTTTACTATAAGAAAATACACTCCAAATTAGGGAGCAACAGTCCGGTTTTTTTAGGCTTATTGTCCAGCCCAACAACTATCACTGGATGTCAGAATCAAACAATACTATATTCGCTCATCAGAAGGCAATGAGGAGATGTGAGATATGCGATGGTAACCATCCGAGAGATCAATGCATATACCTTTCAGGGTGGCAGAATTATCGGAATCATTCAAGGTACGAAGACCCAGCATATTTCACAGAATAATATTTTCCATCTTATCCACTATCCACATACGATCTTCATCAAGAACCAGAACCATCAGAGGAAGATCAGTTGATTCACATGCTCAAAGATTGGCTCGAGAAACGGGAAGCTCAAATTGATGAACATTTCAGAGTCAAACGGAATCCATACAGATAATGACATATCAAATCAGACAATTGACAGAAAATATGAATTACATATCTCACGGACTAGATGATATTGATGAAGCCTTCAAGTACCAAGCATTTCACGATGACACTTTAGCAGAGAATAAGGCTGAGCAGTATCATGAATCTGAGATATCGGTTCAGGAACCCAAACCAACAAAGTCTCGATTTAATTTTTTATTATTCTTCTAACTCTGACGAGGATCAAGAAGTAGAGCTATTTGTACCAAAAAAATTGAGGATAAAACTCTGTATCCTCAAAATGAAGATCTTGGAGCTTGCATTGCACAAATATTTGAAGAAGAGCTATTTGAGCCAATCATATCAACCATAGAGGATGAAGACCTAAAATCAGACACATTCTTACATCCTCAGGTTGACACTTACAGAGCATGCATTTCACAGATGATAGATGAAGAGCTGAATGAAGAAATTTTGAAATACATATGTGAAGAAAAGGTGGAGCAAGAAGTAAAGTAAATGGAGGAGTAAATGATTGACCATATTGAAGATCTCAGATATTCAGGAGAAACATCACTGCTTTGGGGAGTACAAATCAAAGACATCACCCAAAGACTTGATAGAATAGAACTTCCATTCAAAGTCAAGCACCATACGAGACCTCCTGATTTTCTTTCTTTCTTTTCAGGGACTACTGGAGCGACAAAGATTAAAAAGATGGCACGAGCACTGAATAAGACAAAATTCTTTTTGCCACTTTACCGTTGGAAGAGACCCTTCAAAAGCAACGCTCACGAGATTGTCTTTAATTAGACATCCAAAAACACACTGAGACCTTCTTGATAGATGGATTTTAGTAATGTCTGGCTGAAGACGAAAAATTTAGCGCTAGTAAAGAGGCAACCCATGCAATTTATAGTAATTTTTGTTATCATACTTTGTGTATACATGTTGTAGAATTTTTAATTTTGTGTGTTATTTTGTAGGGAAAGGCACAAATGGAGCATTTAAGGCAAAACAAGATAAGAGGAATAAAGTTTGGCAATCACAAAAATGAGAGCTAATCCATTAGTAATGGCTGAGTAAGGAATGGATTCTTGAGATATGCGTATTGTGTACACAATTTTGTTGCATTAATAATTGCTTTGATTTGCTTTAATTTTGTTATTTTTTTTTGTTTTCTCCGATAGGATCCGGACTTTTTGACATTTCACGATTTCTTTTGTTATTTTGCTAATAATCATCCTTTGGAAGATACTAGTGCTATTATTACTCACCCTTTTCAGGTGCTATAAATTTAACTCATCATTGCACTTTTGAAGGCATCCAGATTTGAGAAAGAAATACATAAAAAATGGAAGCTACTTCAAGAAGACGAGTTGAAAATATTTGTGTGTTTTGCGATACTAATGTTGGTACTAAGCCACAATACGTAGCGGTAGCACAGGAATTGGGTCGAATCTTAGCTAAAAGGAATATGCACTTAGTATATGGTGGTGGCAATCTTGGACTAATGGGGATCGTTTCAAAGGCCGTACAAGAAGAAGGCAATCAAGTCTTATGAATCATCCCAAAACCTTTGACAGAGGTGAATCTGATAGGACCATCAAACGGAGAGGAACTTATCGTACCGGGTATGTCTGAACGACTGATAGAAATGATTAATCGTGCTGATGCTTTAATTACTTTACCAAGTGGCTTGGGTACAATAGAGGAAATTTTTACAGTGTTATCTTGGGTGAACCTGAACATACATCAGAAACCAATTAGACTATTTAACGCTGATGGATTTTATGATTTTCTTTGTGTGTTTCTTGATGATGCCTGGAGAAATGAGTTTGTGTCAAAACCTTTAAAAGAACTCATCTTAACTGCCAGAACTGCCCCAGATTTAATTGACCAAATCTTAGCATTTGAACCACAAATTGACCATATCATTTCCAAGATAAAATGGTCTGATAATGTTCGTGGTAAGAAGCGTCGGATCTGGATCTTAAACTTTAATTTTCTTTCTAGATGTAGAATTTCAGCTAACCAGGTACTATCTTCTAAACTCATCTTCTACTTTTTAAGACATTGGGGACAATGTCTTATTTAGGTTTGGGGGAGGAGAATAGTTGACTAGTATCTTATTTCTATTGTGTTATTTTTATTTTATTTTTAGTATAATTTTTTGAAAAAATTCAAAAATTAAAATTTTTACAAAAATTTTAAAAAATATTTTGTGTTTTTATGTTTTTAATTTGATTAATCACGTGAAATTGGTGTGAGATAGCTGTGTAAGGAATTTCCACTCCTGAGACGTATCTCAACATATTTCGTAACAAGGTAATTTTTATTTATTTCCTTTTGAATTATTTAATTCGTGATTTCTCCATAAAACTGACTAAAATAAATCTCCATATGCTCAGTTGACAGGTATTATCAACATACCTGGTAACATACGAACATGAGTTGTAATTGACGATTTTGTAATATTCAGTGCTCTAGTTTAATTAGATGATCATATAAAAAAAGCAATGGGATAAAAAAAGAAAAAAGGAAAAAAGTGTAAAAAAAAACGTTTGAGATCCGAGTCATTAAGTCCGTAGGGGTGTTTGAACAACTAGTGCCCTAAAGCCAACTGGCTTGGGAGTCACTGCCCCAAAGCTCGCACATAGATCAAAGATGGTATAAAAATAAAGAGAAACATCTGAAATCCGAGTAATTAAGTCTGTAAGGGTGTCTTAGCACCTAATGCCCTAAAGCCAACTGGTTTGGAGTCACTGGCCCAAAGCTCGTTACATGGATTGAAGATGTAGCTTTCTTTATTTTATGCAAAAAAAAAAAAAAAAAAAAAATTCGTTGCTAAAAATGTGTGAATTCTGATATAACTTTAGGACAAAAATATTACTTTATTTTCAACTACACTTATGAATATTGTGGACACAATCACTTGATTAATACCTTGTTAGTTGCGTGTATGGAAAATGGTAAAAATAGTCGGAGAATTTACTTATTTTGTAATTTAGAGAGAAAGAAAATAACTACTAACTTGGATAAGAAGTTTCACATGTTTAGTCACTAACTTGTTCATTCTCTTTTCTCTTGTCTTTTTGCTTTTGTGTGCATTAGATTGACGTTTGTGGGTATCGTCACTGTAAGCCCTCACGAGACTACAACTTATCCACTAGGGACACCTAGGGGTTTAAAAGCTTGTTGCATACGCTAAATGCAACCGTGATCCCTCCGAAAGTGGCTTAGTTTAATTTTAATTGTTTATTGTATTTTATTTATTATTTTGCTTGAGGACTACCAAAATATTAGGTTTGGGGGTGTGATGAGTGGAAAATATATCAATATTTACCGCCCCTTTTACCTAATATTTTGTTTAGTTTCTCAGGTTTGATGAACGTTTTGATGTATTTTAGTTTATTTTACAGATAAAATAAAAATGAGACTCAATGGAATCATTTAGGACAAAATGTGGAACAAATAAGGGCAAAAACTAGACTTGACATTTTGATTTTGGAGATTGGAAACTTGAAATGACATTCTAACGAAGTACAATTTCGAAAATTTCAACTTTGCGCAATTTTTGTATTTTGGCCATAACATTTTACTCCAATATTGGATTGAGGTGATTCAAGTTCCAGATTAAATAAGATTCAAAGATCGATAATTTTGACATTCGTAGGAATTTTGAATTCTGAAGTTTTCATGATCGAAATCGATGAACAA
Source organism: Zanthoxylum bungeanum (assembly GCA_019454045.1). Lineage (NCBI taxonomy): Eukaryota > Viridiplantae > Streptophyta > Magnoliopsida > Sapindales > Rutaceae > Zanthoxylum > Zanthoxylum bungeanum. The sequence goes on along the minus strand of SKCR01024881.1, from coordinate 14,312 downwards.
TCTGAAATTGTGTTATGTTTAATTACTAAAGTCATTATCAAAAAAATAAAAATTATCAAACTTTCACCAAACATGCAAGCATGTTTGATGGAGTGTTTTGTGCCATATTTAGTGCCATGTTTGGGAGTGTTTTGTGGAGTGTTTGGTGGCGAAATTGGTGGAAGCATTTTCTTTGCCTATAAATACCAAGTCATTTCATTTGTAATTATCATGCTTTCCTTAGGTCTTTATAAGGAATTTAAGGATTGCATCTTGTTTGTTTATTTTTTGTAATTTAAATTATGTATTTTTATTTTCAGTAATAGTAGTTGTTTCTTTTCTTTTATTTTCTATTATGTTTTGTAGTTAAATTTCCGCTAGGGGAAGGTGAAGCTTTTATTATTTTAGTTTAGATCAATCTCCCTTAATTATAATATGAAAATTATAATTTAAATTAAAGGATTACCGCCTTCATAACTGGTTTTATTTGTTTGACATAATGTGACACCGCCTATATGGCCGGTCTTTAGGTGACAGATGATTATCGCCTATATGGCTGGTTAATGGACAAATAATAACACCGCTTATATAGTCTGTTGGACTTAATTGAAAATTTGACTTAATGAGGATACTGCATGTATAGTCGGTTGGTAATATCACTGATAATTTTTATATTATAATAAGGGAGATTTCTAAATTAGAATTAGTAAAGGTGGATCCCCTAACCCCCAACATTTTATTTTTATTCTAAGGAAGTGATGAAACACAATATTCACATACTTAATAATTAATTTAATTATATACTGGGTAATTCTTTAGTTTGTTTATTGAATCTTAAGCTTAATGCTTCTTATTGTCTGATCACCAATAAGATTGATGTGGTAAACTTAAAATGAACTTGGAAAATGGATTTTAGGTTTCAGCCTTAGATTCAATAGCTCACGATCTTCCTTGAGGATAGATAACCCTTTAATAGATTTCCTTACAGGATAGGAATATACCTGTCGAGTGGGGGTAGTCATAATTGGAACTTGAACTTAATGATTAAAGGTAACTTGATTAACATAGGAATATGATTAATTGGGTTATTTTGGTATTTGCATCTAAACATCGGAAGAGGCTTTTGCATATCGTCGTATTCCAGGTTAGTAAACTAATCTATTACACATATTTAAGAGAATCAATTCATCATTAGAATAATATTGTGTGGAATCACAATCCTAGATTTTTGTGTCTTTTTTTTATTTTTCCTTTGTATTTTTTTTGTGTGTTTATTTATTTATTTAGCAAATCCACATTCAACCAACCAAAAGCAATCAATCCCTTCTCCCTTTAGTTAGATACCTGTAAATAAATAGTATCAATAATTAATAACAACAGTATAAATTAAGTCCTCGTGAGATCGATATTTTTATACTACTTGAACGATACGTGCGCTTGCGTTATACGCGTGTGATTACGTTGGTCAGATGCTTATTTATTTGAAGACAAACCTTGATAGGCACAAAACAAAAGTCAATTATTTCTCAATTTAATTCAAGAAAATTGAAATCTACACATACAAATACATAAATATAATTGGCATAATCATTTATTTTAAAGGAAATGCTAACGAGTGTTTTAAGGACAGTCCTAAAGAATCTATTTTAGGAAAATTTTGATGGAAAAAAGGGGGGAAAAACATTAATGTTTTGACAATTTTTTTCATTTTCATAAAAATGATGTCAAAATTTTCCTTAAATGAAATTCTTAATGAATATCCTAATGACACTCGTTAGTATAACCTTCATTTAAATAGAGTATCTAATCATTTCTTAACCAAGGAAATGAGCAGAGTTGGGATCGCTCCACGCCCTCTTTCCAAAAACTCATGAGTCACCTTGATTGGAAATCTATGGAAGATCTCCTCCATTATGGCATCACCAAAATGATTAGACAGAAGTGACTCTACCGCTGCTCTTGCATGGCCTGCCACATGCTTGCCTTTTGAATATTTGTCCTCTAAGCCTTTGTTATCATTCTCATCAAACCCTACCAACCAACTTACATTGAATGTTTCAAGTTGATGGATGGCAAAGGATCCTTCTCTTTGAATGACTTGCTTTGCTTCTTCAACAGAAGGTGCATAGATTGGAAATTTGAATGAATCCATTTTTGATTCTTCAATCAACCCCTAAAATTGAATAAATATTTTTATAATAATGAGATACAATTTCAACCAAAAAGAAAAAAGAACTTTTAGTATGTGTTAAAGAGAGAAGGGGAATACCTCGGAGACCATGTCTTTTATTACCATCATTATTGGCTCTAAAATAGTAGGAGTGTAATTGTCATTAAATAGAAAGGCAAGTACCATACGACCTTCAGGTTTTAGCTCTTCTGATCGAAATTTGAGAAATGCTGACATATCACTCTGAAATTGATCCAAATATGCTTTATGGATATCATGTTCACTCACTAATCCTTTAGGTGCCTGAGAAAAGCATAATACATATCAAGGTATCTTAATTAGCCAATCTGATTGATAAATTGTTGAATTTGGAATTGTTTAAGGGACAATAATATTATTAAATTACCTTTAGAAATTTATTTGTCGGTAATTACTGACAGAATACAAACATATATTATAAAAATCATCGTTTAAAGAAAATAATGATGGATTTTCCTGTCAATAAACTACCGATAAATTTTTTTTTTTCTATATATGGTCGAACCAGGCATTAGCGATGAAAACCGACTTTTATCTCTAAAGATAGCACTAATTTATAACGCCGTGGAAAATCGATGTGTTATCAACGGAATTTATTGATGGAATTTGGGTTCTTACCGACAGAAAATTTTTCAATAATTTAATTTTTTTTTTTTATAGTGATATTTAATTAATGTTTTCAAACACATTATTACGATATTTCTTTTAATATACTTTTAAATACCCTCATACGAACTCTAATTTTGAAAAAATTTATAATTGGTTTACCTGAGAGAGCCAGTGGAGACCGTAAGAAGAGTAAACAAAGTGAAGGAAATTCGAAGGAAACAGCCTTCTGTAGAAAGATCCAGGCACTGCAGCTATGAAACATGAACCAATAAATTCATGTCCCTTTTCAGTCCTCAGTCTCTCATAGAAGCTTGGCAGAGTTTTGAAAATGGTGTTGAAATCAGTTCCTGGAAGATCATTGAGAAAAGCTTGCAATACTGGTGGCTTAGTACAATTCATGCGATTGCAAATTTTCTCCAGGGAATCGATAGCTTCCCAAGTTGGCAACAATGAATTAGGCCCTGAAGAGCACCCCATATCTGCAAATCTTATGCAATCGGGGAAGCCGCCGTTGCCATACAAATCAAACAAGCTTTGTTCTAGTAGAGGCTTTGCTTTCAAGATTGCCTCCCTCTGAAAACAATAACAAATAAATTGTATTTTAAAAAAAAAAAATTTAGGGAAAGTCTCATAATGGCATTAATTGAATAAAAAATATATTTAAGTGTTAGATAATGAAAGAAAATCTTGAATTCACTCTATATGCATTTATAATGGTAAGGACCTTTATATAGGCTACATAACAAACCAAAATAGAAAAGGAATCCTATAGTAATGAGCAATAATAATAACGTGAGTGAAGAAAATATTCATGTAATTATTAACCCACTGGCTTTGATCTCACAGTTTTCAAGTGTGGTTCTATCATCTTCGAGCCTTGTTCTCATTCCCTTCGAGTTTTAATCAGTGGTGATCCGTAAGCTAAAACTAATCTTAGACTTTCCTTGTACAAAAAAAAAACATGCGAGTGCGAGAGAGAGAGAGATGATGACCTGTTGAGAAGAGTTGTTAGCATAGCTATATTCTCCTTCTCCTCCATTCATGTGCAGGATTTGTTCAAACTCCATTGCTTTCTGCTGCTCTTCAGCTCAATCCTTGCTACTTTGATATACAAGTGCCTTCAAGTTGACATGTTTATACAGAGACTACTTGTAGTATTTAAGAAACCATATTGGTGCACATAAAAATATGTTTATTTTAATTCTCATTTATTTAATAATTTTTTATTATATTAACACGTATAACAAAATATTATTAATTTAATATATAATAACCTTATATCTCCATTACATTCTACATCATAAAGCAACATTCAGGCACCTCCGTTGAGTACTCAAAGCAAATAAATGATCTCTTGAGAAGCACCTGAAAATGGGCTAAACAAATTTGTTAGATAATGAAAGAAGTCTTGAATTCACTCTATATGAATTTACAATGGTAAAGGCCTATATATATAGGCTACATAGAAAACCAAAATAGAAAAGGAATCATATTGCTATGAACAATAATAATGAATATAGGAAATCTTCATCTAATAGAGAAATATAATAAAACCATAAATCCTAATGGTAATAAGAATTTTATTTTAGATATTGATTCCATATTCCTTAACACATACTAAAATAAAAAATATCAATCATTTTTTTATAAAAATTAAATTTTACCCTCACTCAATTAAAAATTTGGCTCTGTCACTGATCTATGCATCATGATTCATGAAATAATCAACGCATGCAAGAAAGGAAGCAAAATAAATAGAAGATAATTTCCAAATGTCCAAACTTCACAGCTTTGATAACATTCCTCACATGCCTATTGTCGGTGCAAGATGTTATGGTTTGCCTATGGATTATCGGAATATGTAAATTTAGTACAAGTGTGGGTTACCCTAAATTGCGATAAGAGATAGAGTTCATAAACATTTTTGAATGGCTGATTTGGGTAATCTCTCGCCCCGAGCTTGTACACAGTGGCGTATCCAGAAATTATTGTCAGCGGGGGCGAAATTTTTTCCTAACCAAAATAATATATAACGAATTCATACATATTTTTTAAAATTACAAGATAATTCCTATATTTTTGAAAATTATGAAATAACCCATAATTTTTAAACTTATAAATTAACCCAAATTTTCAGAAATATATTTTTATCAACAATTTCTAAAAATACCAATTTACTCTTAAAATTGAATTAAAAATTTATTTTAAAATTATGTATTTTAAATTTATGTAGTATATTATATACTAAATTTCCGCTAATTTATTATAAATTTAACCACTTTTTTAATTACATTATTAAAAACCTCGTGCTAAAATGTAATATTTATGTTTTGAACAACTAAATATATACAAAATAATTATATTTATATTAATAAGCGAATATTTTACACATAACAACTATACACAATGTGGTTTAGTTAAAGAATCACTAGAAATATATTAATAAATTAGAAGATCAATAACCAAACCTAAGTATAAATATAGTTATTTTTTTTTAAATGTAATGGACTCCCCTCTTTTTTTTTTTTTTGCAAATAGAAAACACATAAATGAGTGGATTTAAAATGAAAAATAAGATTGATGCATAAATGTATTGGAATTTTTTCAACTAATTTAGGCTTTAGTCAACATATTATATTAAAAAAAATACAACTCAAGAAATTAATAAATAATATATTTATGGGTATTATTTAATTATTTAAATTTTCTAATATATATATATATTAGAAATTAAAAAAAAAAAAAAAGTGGTGCCCAGCGGGGGCAACTGCCCCCACTGGGCACCAAGTGGCTCCGCCACTGCTTGTACATCCATAATTTGAATGGCTGACTGATATGGTTTTCAACCTGTAAAACTAACAAATTGATGTGGTGTGAGTTATGAAATTTAGTAAGTCATTACACATATTAGGAAAAGTAAAAATGAATTTCAATTTTAATATAAATAAAACATTTGTTTATATTTAGACACACACACACATATATATATATATATATATATATATAATATATATATATATATATTATATATATATATATATATATATTTGTTTGTTTGTTAGAGAATCTTCAAACCTTACACATTCCTTTGTCCCTTAATCATGACATCTTTCAACATTACATTCATAATTTCAGTTCAAAAACTGAGTTCATAAGTCTCTCTTGATATAAAACCGAAATTTTTATAACAACATTAAAATCTCTTAAAATATTAATTAAAATATCATCAAATCAGAAAATTTTTATTTTTAAAAAATAAGATCAAACATTAAACTTTTTATATGGAATACCTTCAGAACGTTCGACATCCAAGTCACGGATACTTACTCAGAAACATACGTGATGTGAATTAGAATCCTTATACTCGAATTTTTTCAGGTCGTTTAATCTCCTAATTATATACACACACATATATACATTCATATTCATAAGCATATCCTGCACATACTTCCAGATCTTCTTCCTATCAACACTCTAATATTCTTCAGGCAAACGGATCACACACACATGTCCACATAGCTATCATAAATTTAGACTTGTCCACACAGTCCAGAACATATCACATGCAGTAAATCTCTACATAATCAAATGACACCCAATACCATAAACGAAATACAATACAGATTCTTTATCGACAACACAAACATTATCAGAGATGGAAATCATAATACAATGTTCATACAATCCACTTCATCCATAATAAAATCATCATCCAAGCACTGTGGCGGAAAACATATCGTGTAACATCCATATAAACTATGTAAACCAAGTTATTCGAATTTTTTTCTAAAAAACTTTCAAAAAAAAAAAATCAAAAACTAAAGATGTCATCAAAATGTAATTTGAAAGTATTAGAAAAATACATAAATCAGAAACAACGTGAAGTCAAATATCAAATTATCGAAAATATGATCTGTGTAATTGAAAACAACTTTTGAAATCCATGTTTCATAAAATCATATCAAGCTTCCAGAAACTTATTCACTGGACGAAATAAAACCAGGTGTCCAATTTCTGGATCGCGCGTACTGACAGGACATTATCCTAAATAGGATCGTGTTGACAGAAAGTAACAGAACGATCGTAATCATATGGGCAGAGCTCCTTGAATCAAAGAACGCATATTGTGGCAAAGTCTTCTGTTTTCAAAATTGTAATAAAAAACTTTTTCATATATTTGCAAAACTTTCCAAAACGAGCATGCAACTTATTCAAAATGGAAAATGAATCAAGAGTATTCATATGCATATCAGACTCGTCACATTACACACGTCACACTCGTCGTTCATTGGCAATAACTCACAATTTGAAAAAATACATTTCAATCATAAGTCAAAAACGTAATCTATAATACACGAGCCGGAACATCACATGAAATGACACAAATAGGCTAACACATGTACTGACATATGCATACAAGCTTGTACAAGATCAATTACTTATTTTAGAATAGGTATGAGATAAATGTCGTCAGAACAGAATCCTAACCAATATTTCTAAATAGAAGATAATAAACATGTTTCATAGATTGAAAACTTACAGGTCGGACACATCATAAGCACATTTCAGATCTATCAAATACTAACAAATGACTCATACATCGGAAAATAATATTATTAATATACACTTCAATAACATAATTCTAATTTTCTATTTATGTCTTTACACTCATAACATAAGATTTTGTGCACTCCATTACCAAGCTATTTAAACCTGTGGCTATAACTGTCATAATAATTATAATAAATAATTTAATATGTTTTCTTACTATAATACAATTCTTATAAAATTATAATATGTATTTTTATTGTAATAAGTTTTTTATTTAATAAAAAATTAATTGTAAAGATATTTTAATTTATAATTTAATAATAAAAAATTAATTATAGAAGTTAATTGTAGAGATTAAGTGTCACATATGTTTTTTTATTTTAATGAGAGATTATAATATGTTTTCATATTATAATAAGTTTATTTATTTAATTTTATAATTTAATAATAATAAATTAAATTAATAAGTGTTGATGGTGTTTTTTAAGCACTATAAAAGCTAAACAGAGCGGCAGGGGCAAAAGGGGAAAACACCTTCTCGGTCGAAATCATTAAATGTCGACCCAACCACATGAAAGCTATGAAGCCAACAGTAAGAGACCGATCACTTAGTGATAAGTGACCGACCACTTGGGTTCGGGTGACCGGGCACTATCAGATCGGTGGCATCATCCCAAACTCAAAGGACCATGGTAGCTGACCATGCCAAAAACCGACCATATGGTGAGGCGTGTTCCAGAAGACAAGGCATCCTACTTCTACGGGGAAAATGACAAGTTATCCTTCTTTCATGGAGAAAATGGTGATAATTCAGTATCCTAATAGGATAAAGGGAACAAAGGTGGATTTGATTAGGAATCCTTATGGAAAAGGAATTTGTTTCAACTAGGAAATTCTTGTAGGAGAAAGAATCTGATTTTTACACTATTATAAATAGGAGGGTATAGTGTGTGTAAGAGGCATCAAAATCATTACCATCAAACTTGTAAACACATGAGATACCAGAGAAGCATATCTCAGTAATAAGAAGTATCATTTTTTTTGTGCCCGTGGACGTAGGTGGGATCTAATCCGCCGAACCACGTTAAATCTCCTTGTCAATTGGCGTATTATCTGTCTTTTGCTAAATTTGCTTTTGGTTTCCCCATAACCAAACAAATTCACTGTTGAAGGAGGATCGTCCTGGGGTGATATTCCCATATTGCCATGAGACCAAAATCAGCCATCAACAGTTGGCGCCGTCTGTGGGGATTCTAACAAAAGCAGTTCACGTGGTAAGACGATGGCGGAAGGCGGAAATCACCGATCATCAGGGAGTTCAACTACGGATTGGATGGAGAAGATCGAAGAAAACATGAGGAGAGACAGAGAGGAAAATCAAGCCCTCCTAAAATCCATGATGGACCGATTGGAAAGGATGGAAGGAATGAACAACGAAAGACTTGAAGCCGGGACCAGTCGGGGAAGGGGCGAGGTAGCGGAAGAAAAAAGGGTTGTAGATACAAGTGAAGACGACGGACCCAGGAGGGGGGCCCCTACGAAATAAAATCCATAGTGGTGCAAAAATATTCTCAAACGGAGGACATGTGGGAAGAAGAAGACGAAGGACGGTCGTCAGACTCCTCCTATGATAGCCCCCGTGACACCAGAGGGGGAGGTAGGGAGTATGGCGAGATTGAACGGGAAGTCTCCATACATGAGGAGCACCGCACCCGGGACAACAGACACAAAGAAAATCGCAAGAGGCGGCATGATGACGAGGATAGCAACATGAAATCTTGGTTGCGGGAGGAGATGGCCAAGTGGGGGGTGAACCACAAAACAGATGCAGGAGATGCCCGTGACAGCGAGGAAGAATCCCCCTCAGGGAAGAAATAAGGTCGACAAAATTCCCAAAATGGTTCAGCATGCCGACCATGACACCTTACAAAGGCCACACCTATCCAAAAACCCACGTCAAAAGCTTTGTCCTATTGATGGAGGTTCAGGGAGTGACAGGGGATGTCGTTTGCAAAGTATTCCCCCTAACCCTGGGCGGATCTGCCATTCTATGGTATAGAAGTCTTGCTCCAGGGAGCATCAGCAGCTTCGTGCAACTCAGAAAGTCGTTTATACGGCACTTCAAAGGGACCTGCGTCCCTAAAAAGACAATTGGAGAGCTAAGACTCATGAAGCATGGAGATGACGAACCCCTAAAGGTTTTTATTGAAAGATACCATAATATGGTGCTCGAGGTCGGAGGATATGAGTCTCTTGAGGCCCTGGAAAGCTTGAAAGGAGCCTTAAAAGTCGGAAGACTGTGGACCCACCTGAGGATCCAAGACACCTCAGACTACGCAACTGCCCTGGAGTTGGCCAGGAAGTTTATCTTAATAGAGGAGGCGAAAAAGATTGCCCGGGGAGTAGACACCCGAAAGGCAAAGATACTCAAGTCAGACAATCAGAGGGATTCGATCAGAAATTTGAGGAGACCAATCCCGGAGCAGAAGAAACTCAGATCGACACCTCCGAGTAGTCATGTTAAAGAGATAAAGTCATATGTCCAAGTCAACCGTGTCGCGAGGAAGACCGTATACACCCCCCTGAACAAATCTATGGCTCAGATAGTTCGGGAAATCCAGGATAAATGTCTGTTGGCCGAGCCTAATTTGAGGAGGTTCCCAATTGAGGAGGGAAATAATAGGGTTTACTGTATCTACCGTAACGTAAGGGGATATTTCACGAATGGGTGCAGAGACCTGCGGGAGCAGGTGGAAGACTTGGTGAAAAAGGCTATCTCAGAGAGTACATAGACCATTCGGTTTTTTAGGGCGACCAAAGGAAGTCATCCGGTCGGATGCGTGGAATGCTGAGATTCAGAGAGGAAAGCCCTGCTTGTAGTGACCCGTGTAGAGTTGTAAAAATGGAAACGGATCTCAAAAATGTGAGTAAGATCTTTTCTGTCATAGGCTGACATTTGATTATGCTTACTTGTTATGGCCCACCCATTGGTTTTGATATATGTTTTACGGCTCGGGTCTGCTCTTGTACCGCCGAGTCCATTTTGATGATATATGTTTTACGGCTCGGGTCTGCTCTTGTACCGCAGAGTCCATTTTGCTGATATATGTTTTACGGCTCGAGTCTGCTCTTGTACCGTCGAGTCCATTTTGTTGATATGTGTTTTACGGCTCGGGTCTGCTCTTGTACCGCCGAGTCCATTTTGCTGATATGTGTTTTACGGCTCGGGTCTGCTCTTGTACCGCCGAGTCCATTTTGTTGATATGTGTTTTACGGCTCGGGTCTGCTTTTGTACCGCCGAGTCCATTTTGTTGATATGTGTTTTACGGCTCGGGTCTGCTCTTGTACCGCCGAGTCCATTTTACTGATATATGTTTTACGGCTCGGGTCTGCTCTTGTACCGCCGAGACTGATGTTTCCTTCCGGCTCGGGTTTGCTCTTGTACCGCCGAGACCGAAGTTTCCTTCCGGCTCGAGTCTGCTCTTGTACCGCCGAGACCGATGTTTTCTTCCGGCTCGGGTCTGCTCTTGTACCGTCGAGACCGATGTTTCTATCCGTCTCGGGTCTGCTCTTGTACCGCCGAGACCGATGTTTCCTTCTGACTCGGGTCTGCTCATGTATCGCCGAGACCGATGTTTCTATCAGGCTCAGGTTTGCTCTTGTACCGCCGAGATAGATGTTTCTATCCGGCTCGGGTCTGCTCTTGTACCGCCGAGACCGATGTTTCCTTCTGGCTCGAGTATGCTCTTATACCGCCGAGACCAATGTTTCCTTTCGGCTCGGGGTTGGATTTCGTTCTATCAGAGCCGTCTTTATTCAGCTTTTGGTGAGGTTACATACCACCGAGTCGGCTTCTTTGGACTGGGGATGTAACATTCCCTCAGAGCCGTCTTTATTCAGCTCGGGGTCGGGTTACGTCCCACCGAGTTGGCTTCTTTGGACTGAGAATGTAACATTCCCCCAGAGCCGTCTTTATTTAGCTCGGGGACGGGTTACGTCCCACCGAGTAGGCTTCTTTGGAATGTGGATGTAACATTCCCCCAGAGTCGTCTTTATTCAGCTCGGGGTCGGGTTACGTCCCACCGAGTCGGCTTCTTTGGACTAGGGATGTAACATTCCCTCAGAGCCGTCTTTATTCAGCTCGGGGTCGGGTTACGTCCCACCGAGTCGACTTCTTTGGACTGGGGATGTAACATTCCCCTAGAACCAAGTCTTTATTGAGCTCGAGGTCGGGTTACGTCCCACCGAGTCGGCTTCTTTGGACTGGGGATGTAACATTCTCCCAGAGTCGTCTTTATTTAGCTCGAGGTCGGGTTAAGTCCCACCGAGACGACTTCCTTGGATTGGGGATGTAACATTCCCCCAGAACCGTCTTTATTCAGCTCGGGGTTAGGTTATGTCCCACCGAGTCGGCTTATCTGGACTGGGGATGTAACATTCCCCAGAGTCAAGTCTTTTTTCAGCTCGGGGTCGGGTTACATCTCACCGAGTCGACCGTCATCAGCATAAGGGCAAATCATTTTCTCCACGGGTGGATATCGGGATCCTCGTTAACTGAGCACATGAAGGTGACAGGAGGGACCGGATTTGCTGCCAAGGCATTTTTCTCTGCGGTTCCTGGAGTGACCACCGACGGGTTCATCAGCACACCATCTTTTTTTATAGTTCCCGGCATCAACTCACAAACTCGTTATTACCGAGAACTAGTGGATAGATGTTGATGGTGTTTTTTAAGCACTATAATATCTAAACAGAGCGGCAGGGGCAAAAGGGGAAAATACATTCTCGGTCGAAATCATTAAATGTCGACCCTAACCACATGAAAGCTATAAAGCCAAGAGTAATAGACCGAACACTTATTGATAAGTGACTGACCACTTGGGTTCGGGTGACCGGGCACTATCAGATCAGTGGCATCATCCCAAACTCAAAAGACCATGGTAGCCGACCATGCCAAAAATCGACCATATGGCGAGGCGTGTTCTAGAAGACAAGGCATCCTACTTCTACGGGGAAAAGGACAAGTTATCCTACTTTCATGGGAAAAATGTGATAATTCAGTATCCTAATAGGATAAATGGAACAAATGTGGATTTGATTAGGAATCCTTATGGGAAAAGAAAATTATTTCAACTAGGAAATTCTTGTAGGAGAAGGAATCTGATTTATACACTGTTATAAATAGGAGGGTAGAGTGTATGTAAGGGGCATCAGAATCATTACCATCAAACTTGTAAACACAAGAGATACCAGAGAAGCATATCTCAGTAATAAAAAGTATCATCTTTTTTGTGCCCGTGGACGTAGGTGGGATCTAATCTGCCGAACCACGTTAAATCTCCTTGTCAATTGGCGTATTATCTGTCTTTCGCTAAATTTGCTTTTGGTTTCCCCATAACCAAACAAATTCACCGTTGAAGGAGGATCGTCTTGGGGTGATATTCTCATATTGCCCTGAGACCAAAATCAGCCGTCAACAATAAGTTTCTTACTTTAATAGTAAATTATGTTTTTTATATTGTAATAGGTTTCTTATTTTAATAATTTATTATTTCCATTTTCTAATTTAATAATAAAAAATAATTGTAGAGATATTTTAATTATATAATATAATAATAAAAATTAATTGTAGAGATTAGGTTAATTAATAGATTTTTATTTAATAAATTTATTAATTTAATTTTATAACTTTAATATGAAGTAATCACTTGGTGCGATGATAAGGTTTAAAAATATTTAACTTTTATATATATATATATATATATATTTATTGTTTTCCTATTATAATAGTTTGTTTATTTTAATTATAATATGTTTTCTTATTATAATAGTTTGTTTATTTTAATTTTATAATATAAATTAAAATATTATTTAATTAATTAAATTAATAGGTTTATTACTTTAATCATAGATGATGTTTTTAATTTTATAATTTAATTAAAAATATTTTAATTTTATAGTTTAATAATTAAAAAATTAATTATAGAGATTCAGTTGATTGTAGATAATTCAATAGTGTTTTTATTTTTTTTATTTTAATATGATTGTCTAATTTGTTTCTTGTTATAATAGAATTCTTATAAAATTATAATATGTACTTTTATTGTAGTATGAGTTTTATTTAATAGATTTATTAAGTTAATTTTATAAATTTATTATGAAGCTACTAGGTGGTGCGATGAGGAGGCTTCAAAATGTTTAATTTTATATATTTGTAATTTTATAATTTAATAATAAAAAATAATTGTAGAGATATTTTAATTTTATAATATGTTTTCTTATTATAATAGGTTTCTTTATTTTAATTTTATAATTTAATAATAATAAATTAAAATATTATTTAATTAATTAAATTAATAGGTTTATTACTTTAATGGTAGATTATGTTTTTAATTTTATAATTTAATAATACAAATTAATTGTTGAGATATTTTAATTTTATAATTTAATAATAATAAATTAATTGTTGAGATTCGATTAATTGTTGAGATATTTTAATTTTATAATTTGATAATAAAAAATTAATTGTTGAGATTCAGTTAATTGTAGATAATTTAATTATTTTAAAAGGACAGTCTAATTTGTTTCTTGTTATAATATAATTCTTATAAAATTATAATATGTATTTTTATTTAATATATTTATTAATTTAATTTTATAACTTTATTATGAAGTCATCACGTGACGCGATGAGGATGTTTAAAATATTTAACTTTTATATATATGATTTGTGTTTAATATATTTATTAATTCAATTTATAACTTTAATATGAAATCGCCACGTTATGAGATGATGATGTTTAAAAATATTAAACTTTTAAATATATATATATATGAAGAGAATCACGTCCAGACCTTCTCGGTCCGGCCTAGACCCGCTAAAAGATTAAAAAAAACACGCAATTTGATGTTTTGGAAATTATATTTTTTATTTTTTAACATCTTGAAATGCGTATTTTTTTAA